>ML776940.1:1233848-1265168 GCA_009831015.1 Picea engelmannii | reverse complement strand
CTTATCGAGGGAGGTTTGATCCAGCTTATCCTGAGGGCCTGGGGCCATTCCGACAGTTGGGTTTTGTTTGCAGGGGCAGGACCATCAGTTTGAGGGTTTTTCTGGAGGGTTATCATCATTCTACATTTGTCTGCAGATTGGGATGTCATGGAGCCATAGGGGACGTCCTATGATTCAGTAAAACTCAGATCTAGGGAGATCTGCTTGAGATCTGAGCCTGAAAATTCTCCCACGGGATTCTCATAGCCCGATCTATATTCTTGGAGAGTTTCATAGCATTTGGAGGCCTCCTTCATCAGGGCCGAACCAGCTAGGGTTTCAGTCATCCAGTGGGGCACACCATTTAGTGGAGAATTCAGATCTACGGAGTTTGAGAGTAGATTTGGGAATTTGGACATCTGGGTTTTCCTTACAGTTGCCCGATCTATCATTTGGCATATTTCTTGGGATGATTGGACACTTTTGGTTGTAGGGCAGAATTATTCAGGGCTTCAGCATTCTAGCAGGACATGGCACTTTCCAGCTTGGAGGTTGATCTGCTTGATTTAGTCTTCATTGTATATCCAGCCTTTGGAGGCTTATTTTGTATTGTCGGGAGCATTTTGTAGCAACTCATATCTATTTCTTGTACGGCCATCTGAGGTTTGTGCCAGATCAGTCATCTATTGTATTGATCTTACATTGCTCATAATAAAAAGGTCAGATCTTTGCTTGTGATTCTACATCTTGAATATATTGTGATCTCCATGTGTTGATGAATCTTGTATGCACTTAATAACTCAATAAATTAGTAGTAGTTAGTGATTCCAAGAAAGTATTTGGCTTGGGATCATTACAAAGACAAAGGGAACAACCACGTTCCTCACAACCATAGAATAGGGCAGCCAAAATCATTTGCCTGATTCACCCCCTAGCCTGACCATGAATCCATGAGGGAAAACTTGGAAAATTTCTCCCCAACAATGTTCTTCAACTCCAGCAGATTCCTCTTGCCTCACACTCGATCAGTAGTGTTCATAACAGCAAGGGAGAAATCAATATTTTTTCCCAGCATACTCAGCAGTGTCCTGCCTCCTCACATATGCTATTTAACACAATGATCCTTTTACCAAGGTCTTTCTTTCCCCCTTGGGAATTTTCCCAGCTTTCTAAATCCCTGATTTTTAGGGCTTCCAATGGCCAAATCTCTGATTTTCCACTTGTAATAATCAACCCAGAGGTAGTTCCAACATGTTCCCCACTCATGGAGTCATGGTCATCTGATTTTAACATGGTTGTTCCATTTGTCCTCCTGCAATCAATATAAAATATTATGTTTTCATACAAGTGTCATAGTCAAATAGTTAGTTGGGTCAATTCAGATCTCTGCCCAACATTCATAATAATTTATTACAATTATCAAATTCGAAATTCAGAATTGCCATAAATGGCAAAAAAAATCCAAATTCGAATTTACTAAAACGGAATAATTTTCCAACAAATTTTAAATTTCAAAAATACTTTATTTTTGGGGATGTCACAGTGTACCTCTAACTTCAAGTGACATTGTGGTACTTCTTCAAGTCCTATGTTACCCAATTGAAGTACACGATTGTGTTGGCTTTAATTAATTAATGACAATAAATGGGTTTGGAAAAAGGATGCATTGAAAACGAAGGCACAACACACCCTCTACAAAGGCACCCATAAATAAGACAATACGAACCCTTGTATGTCATGAACCCCATGCCCAAATGTATTACCCACTCCACCTCACACTTATACATGACTTAGATGGGTTTCTCCTGGAAAAAACCCTTGACTTGAGGATTGACTGGCCCAATAGGATGCCTTGACACCCCTTCCACACCTAAATTTGACAAATGGTATAACGTCTTTGAACATCTATTTAGTTTGAAAAGGGGGGTTTGATGCACATGTTTGGGTGGTTTGATTATTAGATGCGACTTACTTGGCATGATCATGTGACTTATGGACCCTTGGAGGGCGTATATGTTTGTCTTTGTAGGACTTTGCTCGATGGATAGGTATTCATGAGGAGATGACTTGTTCGGACCTTCATGAGGGCTTTAGATCCCATTGATGGATGCAAAGACCCCACGTATGGGGTAGGCTTGTGACCACCAGTTGCATAGTGAAGAAGGGGGGTCGTTTCCTTTGGAGGCACTTTGGCATGGCTAGGTGTTACACATTATTTTCATCATCCCTATGATTGTTAATGGTGTAAACCTATTTGTTGCCTTCAGAGGGGTCAGTGGCCTGAGTTCCTGAATAGAGAAGGGAGAAGAACTTTTCCTGAGAAAAGAAGTTGCATTTTCCCTTGTAAAAACCCTGTAAAAAAGGAAGTTCGGAGGTTGTTATATAGGCAGGGTGCGAGAATGCCTGATTCTCGCAGGTTGCCCCATAGCTGGGTTGCGAGAGGTTCACAGGTTGCTCTATAGGCAGGGTGTGAGAATGCCTACACGTGGGAAAAACGAGCGTTTTCTCGAATATTCTAGAAGGGGAAACTTCCATGGTGAGGTGGTATCCGAATGGTTTGGATCTTACTCGCTTTCATGATTTGGTGGGATCATCCTAACCTCCTCACCTTATCCTCTTCAACTTATAAAAGGAGAGGAGATCTCATGGATAAGGTTATCTTGGAGCTTTGGAGCTTGGATTGGGCTAAGTTGGATTTGGCTTGGAATTATTAGCTTGGTTAGAGTGGTTTTGAGTTTTGCCTTTGTCAAGATAGATTGTGAATACTATCAGATCTGTGCTCTCATAATTCTTGGAGTGAAAGTGTGTGGGAACGAAGGACAGTTGGAAAGGACCTTACGACATCAAGGCCATGGTTGTAATCTCTCTTTCACATTTAATATGATAAAGTAATATGATTCTTTCCTATAAAGCTTGTTGTGTTTTATTGTATGATTCCTTGATCACATACATAGGTTTATATTGATTTTATGCTATTACTATCACTTTGGATGGTTGCGTTCTTTTGCAGGTTCATCATTGTATGAGCATTGGAATGGAGCTAGGATGGAAATGGCGAGAGGAAGTGGCGTTTAAATGGTATGTCACCCATCCCTCTTTAGTTAGTAAATTCAATATTTAAAACTTAAGGAAAGCGTCATGTTCTGGTGTATTTTGTTCTAGATCTAGGTGGATCTAGGGAGATCTGTTAGTCTCCGCACCTACCGATTAGTCCGATAACACTAGGAGACCAACTCCCATCCCTCTCCACTTGGATGTTGGCCTTTGGAGGCTTGGACGTCACTCTACTAGATCATGACGTCACTAGGGCTTGGGGGTTTTGATGGAGGAGGACTTGACGAGGTGTTTTGGCACGCGTGGGCATGATCTGGGGCCTTTGGAGGCCAAGGGTCACCTTATCTTGCTAAATGTTCCACATGGGATTCCCAACGTCACCCTAGAAGGGCATGACATCACCCTTTTGAGGGTCATTTGTAGAAATTGAATTTATTTTAATTTTAATGATCAACTGAGAAGTAGGCTTAGATTTGTGAAAAGACACAACTTTTGTATAATAAGGCCATGATTTCTCATATAAATATGGCTGACCTAATTCTTTTTTTAACATAACTCTCCTCACACAAGGAGTAGGTCTAAAATTTGCGCCCTTTTGGGGGTTATTGGCTGAAATTTTGAGGCACACCTCTTGGAGACTTGGTTTAAATGCTTCTTGGATCATTTTTGGTGAAATGTCTTGCAATCTAGGGTTTGATGCTTGATTATTCTTGGTGAAGTAAGTAAAATATGCAATTCTTATTTTATTTTGAATGCTTATGGTACATTTTACTTGTTCATGTTGAAGATTATGCTAAAGAAGATCTTGTCTAGACAAGCTTCTAAAGCCCTAAAGTTCTAGCACTTTAGAAGCATTGTTCTAGTTCTTGCTGCATAAAAATATTTCAATGGTTCAAGGAGAGGAGGCTACGTTAGGGCCTTAAAGTGCTATGCTCTAGTGAAATCATTCTTCAAAGACTTGAATACTTGAGGCCTTGAAGTTCCAACACCTTTATCATTCATCTCTTGGTCCTTTGAAAAGTACTATCATTCTTTTCTCCAAGTTTATTGTGCTAATATAATTGATTCCATAAGCCCTAAAGGCACTAATTTTCTTCATAGCTCTTGTGATGGATTGATTAAACAACTTTAATACTCTCTTCTATCAAGTTTTTACTAACTAAATCTAACCCTAAATTAGCGTAAATTACTAAATTTGTGGCTACTGTTGCAGAACACTACTACAACCATACTAACTAAACTTGATTTGTTGCATAACTAAATTTAAACGCTAGCTAAACCAACCAGAATTTGTTTGTGACAATTCATAATCAAACTACATAATAAATGGTAATTGTTTACTCTCTTTTCAAGCATTTATGAAGTGTATCTCTTGCAGTTGTTAGAAATTATCATTTGTTGTTGTAAACTTTACTATTGCTGCAATTTTATATCAGCTAGCTTATATTCGCATTGTCTATTGTCTTTTGAGGCTTTACTATCATTTTTGTTCTTGAAATTTCCATATATATGTTATGTTGTTCTTGTTCAGGGAATGTACACAAATTGCTATTCGTTTGCCTCAATTTCTCAGACATTGATCTTGTGACTTTTGTAACCAATGAGAGGGGGGATAAACTTGATCATAACCTTAGCTTTCATCCCTTTTATATTATCAGGGACGCTTCCTCTAGGATAAACCTTACCTATCCTTAAAACGTGGTGATTTCCTATTAAGGTGACAGTGATAGGTTATCTTGTAGTTACGTCAATTTCCCCTACTTGTCTTGGGATTTGGACAAGTACAAATTGCGCGATAACAAAACCCACTACATACAATGACAATAATGTAATTGCAGAGAGAAAAAATATATATTTATGAAAATAAAAACTAAATCAACTGTCTATTGTTGGTATTGTGCAAGCTTTCTCTGTCGGGTTTTAAGTGTTAATATCACCCTATCCACATCTGTAACCTTCAACTTCTTTGTAAAACGATTACCCATTTCTTCGGCTCCAAGAACCATTTTCCGCCACCAAAATCAAGCATATAATTAGAAAACCCTTGTCTAATTCAAACCCTCAAGTTGCATATCTCCAATGTTATCCTTCAGGCAGGAATTCATTTCACCAAGTCAGATCTTAACTGCTTATCTCATAAGGCATTCATGATTCATATTAAACTCTCCTCTATCATTGGTTTTGATTTTTGGTCTATTATTGACAGAAGGTTGTATAGTTCAACTTACAAATTCTTTGAATTAACATATACCAAACAAATTAGAAAAGTTAATAACTTCATCTATAAGTTGCAAACTACACAGCATCAACACTCTCATCAATGCACCTCTGAAATCTTTATCTATGGTCATTCTTCTCCCCTATCCATTTTGAATGATTTTTCCATCTCCTTATCACCCCAACCAAGATCTACATATGTGTCCTCACAACTATTATTATGTCAATCCACCTTCAGGTCCTTATCCCCCACGATCCCCCCTAAATCCTCACACTCCATGTGTGGGTCTTCACATTCCTCACATCTCTCTTTCTCACAATCCACATCCTTATCCTCTAGGATTTCCCCTCTTCATATTCTCACTCCAAGTTTACACCCTCACACTCCACATCCACGTCTTCTTACTCCATGGTTTCAGCACCAACGCATAACATTACCCCAATCTCTATCTGGTCGCCTTCTCTTGGGCATATATCTTCTTCAAACCTGGTTCACATTACTCCAGCAACCAATATTGAGTCTTCAAATCAATCGCCTAGAATGAAACCCAAGCTATCAAAAACCAATCATACGTATCTCTAGCATTTAACAACTCTCTTGAAAACCCTAATTTTCCTTCTGTGAATAATTTCTAATTCCCTTAAAAATTTTGATGATCATTCAAACTCATCTTTTATCACCCAAAATAACTCTAAACTATGTTGTGATAACAATTTTTATCCTATTTTAATCTCCAATAATAATTTTGAATCGTCTTCTATGAATAAAAAAAACTTTATGATTTCATTTATCCACAAAAATAATATCACTAATGAAAACTCTATTTTTTCATTAACTCTATTCTAATGATTTATTAAACCACAATTCTCCAATTAACAACTTTGACCCCAACTCTGTAAAACCCCTTTCAAACCCTCCCCCACCTGATTCCATCCCTTATCCTTCTATTGTCATAAATTTATCCTCAATGGATCTATACCCATATTCCATCCAACTCTTAGAAAAGGGCCTCAATTTTGCACTTGTTACCCATCACACTTTGGTAGAAGATATTATCTACTCTATTGAATCCATAACACATCATCTTCCAACACGTGAAGCTGAAGAAATTCGGCAGGAGTGTGGTAGAGTTCTTCTCCTTTCTAAACCTCCTAAACCAAATCTTTCAAAAGATTAATTTCAATCCATTCGTCACCTAAATGATAACCCTAATATAATATTTTAAAATTTGATTAAGGAAATGTTATGGTTGTCATGAATACTTTCGACTACGAAACTAAATTTCATGACCTTATTTCATCTTCTTCATACAAACCCATCTCCAAGAACTCAATCAATACAATAACCAGCTTAATAACTAAGGCCATCAAATATTCATCCTTGGACCCCAACATCCAGAAACGTCTCATTCCTCACAACCCTCAAACCCCCAGGATCTATGGGAAACCTAAAATTCATAAAAAAAGACATCTCTCTTAGACCTATAGTTAGTGCTATAAGAGCTCCCACTTGTGCCCTTTCTCGATTTCTTGTTGATAAGATTCACATTTGTGGGAAAAACTCCCTCCTTTATTAAAGATTCCTCTGATTTTATTCAAAAAACTCAGCATCTTCACCTTGATGAAAATTACATCATGGCTATTTTTTATGTCATCTCCTTATTCACCAAAATTCCGGTTCCTGAAGCCCTTAACCTTATCTCAAATCTAGTCAGCCCTGAAACTCTTAACCTTATTGAAATCTTCCTTACTTCGACTTTCTTCACTTTTAAAGGAATTGCTATGAGAAAACTAAAGGTACATCCATGGGGTCCTCCTTATCCTTAGTTGTTGGGAACATTTTTATGGAACATTTTGAAGGTTTGGACTTAAATAGATTTGATCTTAAACCTAAATGTTGGTTCTCTTTTGTTGACAATACCTTTGTTGTTTGGCCTCGTGGCCAACCCTCCTTAATATCTTTCTTTAACCATCTTAATATCATTTCACCACATATACAATTTACGATGGAAATCCAAAAAGAAATTTATCTTCCCTTTTTAGATGTTCTTGTTTCTCGTCAATCCAATGGCACCCTTACCCATCAATTTTATAGGAAAAATACTCACACCGATAGATACATTCATGCTCAATCACACCATCACCCAACCCAAAAATATGTTTCTCTTAAAACTTTGGTCACTCGAGCCTATTGAATCTTTGCTCCCCATTTCTTCAAGAAAAAAAGAGCCCACCTTACTAAGGCCCTTATGGCCAATGGGTACTCTACCTCTCAAATTAATAAATTTTTCCAATCCACTCACCATTCTAACTTGTAAATTCTCCCTCCACTTCCCCACCCATAGTTGTCATCTCTCTTCCCTACATTCAAGGTACCATAGACCAAATTTCAAAAGTTCTAGCTACAAAGAATATCAAAACTCTTTTTAAACCCTATAAAACTCTTAAACATTTATTTAGAACTGCCAAAGACAAATATGACCCTATGCTTGACCCAAGTGTACAGAATTCCATGCTCTTGTGGCAACTCATACATTGGCCAAACTAGAAAATCTTTCAAAGCCTGCCTTAGAAAAACATATAGCGTACACTTTCCACAACAACATTTCCAAATCAACTATTGCAGAACACTCTCACAACTCTAAACACCTTATTTTCCTTGATCAATCCATAATTCTCACATTATCACCTTACTACTCCTCTCGTATCATTAGGGAAGCACTAAAAATTGAAAAGCATCCCAATAATTTCAATTAAGAAAATGGCTACAAACTTAGCCAATCCTAGAAACCCATTATTCACCGGTTTAGCCATTAAGTCTTCCCCTTCCTTCCTTTGTTTGTTGTTTATTATATTTTCCTTAGAGTTAACCCTTAACCACTATTTTTTCCTTTTTATACATTTTCTCCACCCTTTTATTTTTTTATTCTTCCAACCTTTCTTTATAAAAATTAATCGTTTTCACAAATCACCCCACTATACTTTGTCTTTTTATCTTTTATTGACTCTTGTTATTTTTGGATATATTTAGTTGTTTTCTCTTAGGTTTCTACCTTTAATTCCCCTTGTTATTATTTTTTTTAATTACTATTATTTTATCTCTCTTTCCCTATATTTTTACTTTATACTATTATTTTGTAATCAATAACCTTTATTATTCACACAACAGTCCCTTAAATTTTTAATATTTTCTCACAAAGACTATTTATTATTTTTCCACATTTCTCACAATGACTATCAAAATTCACTATATAAATGCAAACCTCGGCACTCTTTTCTAATATCATTTAAGTTTTTATATGTCCCTGAAGATGGGTGGAGTGTTCACTCGAAACATTGGACAATTCATAATATTTCACACAGTTTATCTTTGGAAAGATCAAACAATGTTATTATTAAATGTTAATCTCATCTCACACCATCCTCGAGATGAAGATAAAATTGCACTATTCAAATTCTCATATTTTCCTTCTTCGTTATCATTTATTGTGGCACACTCTTAACAATAACTGCGACAATTTTTTTGCATATGCTTTGTTTTTTTACAACGTTTGTTGTTGGATTTGGAACGAATTATAGTGTCAATGTCTATTTATGTTGATTTCGTTTGTGTCGCATTCACCTCTATTTGTCTATCCTTCCTTGGTTATAGTCGCCTAGATTTAGGATTTGAGTTGAGCAACCCTAAAATGTCATCTCCCACTAGGATAAATAAATAAAGAATGGAATTCAGGGATGGAATTTTACAGGCAAATTTCCCTTTGCCCATAAAATAAATACGATTTAATTCTTAAAACCATCAATATTCTTCGTTAAAACGGGTATAACAGACATTGAAGTTGTCAAAACCGACATACTGTATAGTTTTGAAATTCTAAATTTGGATGGAAGGATGCAAGTGACCAAATGTAAACCATACCCTCCATGGAACCTTTGATGATTTAAAAGAAAAAAAATTCCTTTGGCACAAGTACCAACACACTTTGAGGGATGGGAGTAATTTGTTTGGTATACTTCTAAACAATTTCACGGGATGCTCATGAGAAGGTTATACTACGAATTTAGTAATGGGCATTATGCATGGGATTTTTCAACACAACCCAACCTTTTGAGAGAAGACCTTTCAACACAAGTTCAAGAAGTTTGGATTCCAAAACCATACTGCTTCCTCACTTGCATGAGTGGCTTCCATGTATTCAACTTATGCAGTTGAAAGTCCCACTACAGACTGTCTTTTTCTCATCCAACTGATTGCTCCTCCAAACAGGTTAAACACATACCCGCTTGTAGATATCCTACGATCCATATCTCCATCCCGGTTTGCATCCACAAAGCCATGTATGTCCAACACTCTGTTCAATCCTGGTCTTCCTTTGTAGCACAATCAATAACTAGTAGTGCCATACAAATACCTGAAAACCCTTTTTATTGTTGTCCAATGCTCCTTCCCTAGTTTTGGCATATACCTGCTCAAAACTCCCACTACATCTGTAATGTCCAATCTAGTACAGACCATTTCATACATCAAGTTGCCAACTGCACTCGCATAAGGAACACGAGACATTTCCTTCTCCTCTTCTTGTGTCTTGGGACGTTGATCCGCAGATAACTTTACACCTACAGGAATAGGGACCCTGACCAGTTTACATTCCTGCATATTAAACCTCTACAATATTGTCTCCACATATTTTCTCTTATTTAACTAGAGTTTCTTGTTTTTCCGATCTCTTTTAATTTCCATGCCCAAAATGAAATTTGCAGCACCAAGATCCTTCATGTCAAATTTGTAGGACAACTAAGTTTTCACATACTAGATAATCTCCTTTTTGTTTCCTATCAACAACATGTCATCCACATACAAGACCAAATAAATCAAATGATCACCAATTAATTTAAAATACACATAGTGATCCTCTTTTCTTCTTGTGAAGCCAATTCCCAACATATAAGTATCAATTTTTTGATACCACATCCTTGGTGATTGTTTTAAACCATACAGGGGCTTTTTCATCTTGCATACCAACTGCTTCTTTCCCTTCACAACAAAGCCTTCTAGTTGCTTCACATAGATTTCTTCTTCCAGATCCCCATGTAGGAATGTTGTCTTCACATCCATCTGTTCTACTTCAAAATCAAATGCAACAGCAACAGATAACAAACCTGGGAATAACCCTTTGCTACTAGCTGAGCTTTGTATTTTTCCACTTTTCCTTCTGCATTCAGCTTCTTTTTAAATACCCATTTGTTGCCAATCGGATTTCTTCCATTTGGCAACTCCACTAGATCCCAAGCCTCATTCTTATCCAAGGTTTCCATTTCTTCATCCATGGCCTTTTTCCATAGTTTCCCATCCTCTGAATCCATTGCCTCCCTAACAGTTCTAGGATCATCATCAATAATAGACAAAGAAAAATTTGAACGGAAATTAGATAGAGTATACCTTTTCGGTTTCCTTATTTCCCGAACTGATCTCCTCAATACTGGAGTACGAGGATCTTCTTCTTCTGATTCTTGTTCTTTTGTAGAGTCTGATTCATCATCCTTTAAATAAAACTATATTTTGTCTGGTTCTCCCTTACTTGGTAGGACTTCTTGTTTAACAACATCCTTCAATTCTCTAAATACCACATCTTGGCTATACACAACCTTCTTAATTTCTATGTTCCAAATCTTATAACCTTTGAGACCATATTTATACCCAATAAAGATACACTTTTCAGCCTTCTTATCTAGATTACTCTTGTTTTCCTTTGGAACATGAACATAGGCCTCACAACCAAATACCTTGAGATGTGTGAGAGAAGTTTTCTTACCAGTCCATACCTCTTATGGATTATTGTCTTCCAGTGCTAAACAAGGTGATTTCTTGACCAGGTAACATGCAATACCCACTACCTCTTCCCAGAATTCTTTCCCTAACCTGACACCACTAAGCATGCACCTTGCTTATTCCATCAACGTCTCGTTCATCCTTCATGCAAATCCATTCTACTTAGGTGTATATGGAGTAGTATTCTGCCTTGCTATACCGTACTTCTTACAGAATTCTTCAAATTCATTCTCGCAGAACTGTCCACCATTATTTGTCCTCAACACCTTAATTATTTTCTCTGTTTGATTCTCTACAAGAGCCTTAAACTCTTTAAACCTGTCAAAGACTTCATATTTCTTCCTGATAAAATATATCCAAGTATTCCTCGAGAATTCATCTATAAATGAGACATAGTACACAAATTTTACCAATGATGGAACCGACACATGTCCAAACACATCATTGTGAACTAGCTGTAAAATTCCTTCTGCTCTCGTTGCACCAGAAGGGAATATTACACGATTTTTCTTCCCATATACACAATGTTCACATAAATCAAAATCCAAAGAGCAGTTAGACATACCTTCAACCATACCTTTACCGTGTAGTAGTTGAAGACCCTTCTCTATGATATGCCCCAGTCTTTGATGCCACAACATAACCTTTTCTCCAGAGATTGTAGGAGTTTTTTCTTCTTCAACTCCAGTATCAGGAACAATGGAACTATTACACCCATCACTAATAGTGCTTCCTTGCAGCTTATACAGAGTTCCAAACTAAACTCCCTTCGGCAACACCATTGCTCCTCGAACCATCCTGCAGGTTTCCTTTTCAAATATTGTTTTCACCCCTGCATCGTCCATTTTGATTATAGAAATCAAATTTATGACCAATTCTAGGATGTGCGGAACACCAGGCAATGTTCTAATCCTTCCATCTATGAGCCTCAACTTGACTTTTACTCGTCCTATGATTCTGGTTGTCGAGTCATCACCGAGGAAAACATTACCTCCATCATACCTTTCATATTCACAGAACCACTCCCTGTGGGGAGTCATATGAAAGGATGCACCTGAGTCAACCAACCGTGCCTCATGATCTGCATGTGTGCTTGAAGAAGCCAAGTACATATCCCCTCCTTCCTTAGAGGTATTTTCTTTTGTAGAAGGAGCTTCTTCAAATACCTTCTTTTTCTCAAATTTGGATCTACTCTGCTTCTTGTAGTGCCCTTATTTTCCACATCTCCAACATACCTTTACAAACTTTCTAGGAGATTTAGATCTACCCTTAGACATAGATCTCCCACTTGAGGACTTTTAGATCTATTTCTTTCTTGGGAGCATCCTCTTGCAAATAATGCATATGTGCTTTGTCCTTCCATGTTCTTTTGTATCATCTCCTCCGACAACAAGGATGAGACCACTTCATCAAACTTCAAGGCAGTTGTATTACTACCTATGGCCACAACCAGACTATCCCACGAGTCTGGTAAAGAGCACAATAAACCTATACACTTATCTTCATATGAAATTTTAATCTCAACAAATACTAACTTACCACAGTATTGAAGGCGTTAAAATGCTCTGCCACTGAGTCTTCGTCTCTCATCCTCAGGTTATACAGCTTCTTTCTAAGGAATAGTTTATTTACTAGGGACTTAGACTAATACAAATTCCCTAACTTATCCCATAAATCCTTGGTTGTAGCTTCCTCTGACACATTCAGTAATACTGAATCTGAGAGACACAGTCGGATTATGCTCTTCACCTTCTGATCCAAATTTTTCCAGTCATCTACTAAAGTTCTTGTAGGTGCATTACCTAGATCCACCATGATCCTCTAATCTTTGTCCACCAACAGATCTTCCATCTTGAGCTTTCAAAGCTCAAAACGTTTCCCATTAAACTTCTCAATCTCCATTTTTTAACTGCTCACCATTTCTTTTCACCTGAAAAATCAATACCACAGATCTCCCACTGTAACAAGGCTTATCACAGTCTTGAGCCAAACCCTTGACCACAAAGGCATCCCCCTGAAGCCAACAAAGCTCTGATACCAAATGTAGATTTTAACCTTGTACAATATTTTACTGAAAATAGATTTTCAATAAAAGAATAGAAAAGATACAATGGAAAATACACATATTACACAGAGTTTTTTCCCTTGGAAACCCAAATCGGTAAAACCAACATATTCTATATTCATTCATTGTGATACATTGTTTACAATACAATATACATATAGGAGCCAGCGACATCCAAAACCCTAACCAATGACCTGGATTAGTCAACAACCCTAATTCCTTAACCAGAAATAGAAAACCATAGGCAAAACCATGTGCCGAAAAATCGCCCAACAATGGACACGAAAATCGAGGTGACATGAAAAATGAGACAAAAAATGTGACATGTTTCCCAAGGTAAAAAATGTGACACTAAGGCTAGTCGTGCAAATAACATAACACATACCCAACAAAGAGAACTTCATGCAATTGAGATATGACCTCATTGTTCAACCAACATACACATAGGCACTAGATTCATGCCCCAAGGATTCCCCTTGGTACATTGACTCCAAGTCAAAACAAATCACCATCTTCCTCATCCCGACAAAATCTATTAACGTTGCCACCTGCAAGAGACAGAGTCAAAATATCACCTCATCATAGGATGCCCCATTCATTATGAAACTCAAGTGATGTTCTATTTCCTTTATTGAGATTCAAATGGGTCCCTCTCTACATTCTTTCAATACCCAAATCAGATATTTCTAGCTCTTTTTATAAGGGAGGCTCACAATTTTAGATCGAAGGCCTTGTGAGGCCCTCCCGGTCCTAACTCAAGGATCACTTCCTTATTTCCTATCATCCAACATATTCAAGGTCAAAAATGACAACCAACGAATTAGACTTCTCCATCTATCAAATCGCTAAGGGCCCGAACTTGTTCCCGAACCCACCCACCCCCGTTGGGGCACCCTCCTTCAGAGAGACTTTGAGGAGCTCCTATCCCAAACCCCCTTCAAAGAGACTCCCTCTATTTGGAGTATCGATCCCCATGCTTCATCAAGCAAATAATGATTTATTTAGAGTTTCTTCCCCCCCAAGAGCTTGTGTAGTAGGAGTAAGGGGGAATTACCCTAGGACCCCACCTAGGATTATGTAGCAAGGCCCCCTCAATCTCCGTTATTCTCTGGATGACATTATCAAAAATTGTATCCGGCCCTTCACAATGATTAGGAAATGAAGGAGGAGACTTCCCTCCCCTTTCTTCCAACATCGACCTCCAACTCTAGTTCCACCTAACATGCTCTTCATGTTGATGTTTTCACTATTGTACTTGTTTCCTTTCACATTAGATCTTTACTTATTTCTACTCGATTAGATCTAGGTGATTCTTTGACACTCTTGCTTTCTATTAAACTAATTTTACTCTTAGTCCCATTGACCTACTTTTGTGGCCATTTTTTGGACATAAGTAAAATAATATTTTCTACCCAAGTCCTCTCAGAGGCAAATCTTTCATCCACAAGCTTTGGAATCAAATTCCATGGTTTAGCATATATAGAATTTGGAACAAGAGAAACAAGTGTATCTTCAACAAAATAAATCTTAATATAACTACGGAGGCCATGAAAAAAAATACCTTCATCCATGAAATGATTAAGTTCTGTTATCAAAAGACAAAGGAATTGGATTGGGTGAAAGGATGGAGCATTGAGGAGGGGTCTCATTCTTTGGACCATCCTAAATTTAATCCCTAGATAAACCTCTTTCTAGTCATAGCTTCTCTTCTAGTGGAGAAAAATAAGCAAATCCAAAGAGAGTTAGGGCATGAAGCTTTTTAGGACATGGAAGGAAAGACCAGGATTAAATTAGCATGGGATCTTGGACAAACTATAGACAACATTGTTGAAGATCACACCCTTTGCACCATTTAAACTAGGATTAAAAACATTATGAGAGTGGAGGAGTCTTGATAAACATCATTAATTCCACCTCTAAAAGTATCAGTTTGTCTAGAATTATGACCAAATCCAAATCATTTGATTGCAAACTTTGATACAACTCGCATAGATCCATCCTAACCCCAAATTTAATAAGCATCGAGAGGGATTAAAAAACCCAATTGCAAACCTATCAATGCTTAAAAGATCCAAGGTTAAATGGATCTAATTTATTCTTTTTAATGCCAAAATTCAACTTTTTTCCTCATTTTATTTTATTATTGTGACCCAAAGATGGACACATTGATTGACACAAAGATCTCCCCCACCCTGAATTGTAATAGCACCTAGCTTCTCTCAATGCAATCAACTACTACCATGTTTTTAAAGCATTTAAAGTTGTGTACCTATCCCCAATATATTTTGTACAAGCTCGGCAGGTTAGCTCAAGTGGTTGAGTGAATTGAGCTTCATTCAGGAGGTCTCGTGGTCAATCCCTTGGGTTGTTACCCTCTATTGTGTGCCTCACTCATTGTCCCTATCAGATCAAGTGTCTGTTAACCCCTAGATTTTCACCCTTGAAAATATTGAGGGTTAAGAGCCAGCATGCAACATTTTGGTTGGCATACTAAGATTTTCCCAGGGTTTAGCACTTATGTTGAGCAAGAGGTTGGTTCCCACATGAGGCAGGTACATGATCAATACATGGTTTCTTGGTTCAGAGTAAGAGATGACTTAGTTTCCATTCATTTTGAGAGAGATGCAAGTGTTGCTAATTTTTAGGAGACATGGTTTGAGTGGGTCTCTTGACATTTTGAGGTGGTTCTGAGCATATAGTACGAGTCCTTGCATGATTCTAGGCCCGATGACACTTTTATGGGTGACATGCAGGAAATTTCTATTTTTAGCAGGTTTTTCTCTAGGCCCCAGATTCAGATTCCGAGAGCACAGAATTGATCCTTGAGACATCCAAAGTCTTTTGGACCTTTTTTTGGATGATGTGGCCTAGGCTTTTAGTAGGTTGAACAACAAGGCTCACATGTCGATTCTGATTACATATTTGGATCCCTTGCAGAAAGACAATATCAATGAGTATAAAGTCAAGGGCATTCAGACGAATTTCTATTTTTAGCGGGATGAGCACCAAGGATCGCATGCCAATTCTGATTTCGGATTCAGATTCCTTGTGGAAAATCGAATTCAATGAGTATAATATCAAGGACATGCAAGGAATTTCTATTTTTAGTAGTGTCTATTTTTATCAGTAGACACATGATTGTGCTCTCCCAGTCATGCCGAGTATTTGTGGAAAGTTTGGGTCAGTTTTGACAAGTTTCAAATTTTTGGGACCAGATGGATATTTTTAGAAATTTATATATTTAGGAGGTCCAATCATCATCCATGCAGTGCCAAGTGGCACCCTCGGAGGTCCACACATGGCAGTTCTCTAGACTAATGTGGCATCCACCTAAGCTAGGGTGCATATTCCCAAATTAGGGGGTCGCATGAGTTCACTTGTGTCATCTCCCTGATGCTTAAGTCAACTGAAACTTCACTCATGTGTTGGCAACTAATTGTATCCTTCTCCTACCTCATCACTCCAATTGACTTAGGTGCTTTTCTCACTCTCACTTGCACTCATCCTCTCTTCCTCAATCCACCTTCTCCTCTTTCATGCATGTGGACGCATGGATAGTTAACGAGCATCATGTCTTAGTTACTTGGACGTGCAGTTATGTTTAGCCTCTCTCATGCATCCATGCACCTCACCTACCCCCTCTCTCTCAATTAACTTGCCACTCACTCCATTTGAACTCACATTCTTTTCCTATTTTCTCCCACTCTAACTCATACTTTGTTTTCTGTCTTTTCACATGCTTCCATCATGTGCCTAGTTCCTATTATTAACTTCCTCATGCGTCCTCTCTTCTTCCTTTGGATGTGCGCCCTCTCTAGCTATATATTGGAGGCTTGCCATTGGTTATTTGGTCGGATCATTGCAATAGTATCATAGTGTCTCTCTCATTCTTCTCTCTCTCTCTTTCTCTAGTCTAAGTGGCTCCTCTTTGAGCAAAGTATTCATTGTACTGGTTGTAGGCTTGCCAAGTGTGGTGCAAACAATCCTCTTGTAAGCTTCATCAATAAAGAAGTGTGTGTTTGTCTTCAAAACTCTTTCTTGTCGGTATTATGGTAAATTTGTGATTTGATATGTCATTTTCTGAACTTTTCATTATGATTAATTCTGGTCTTTTTGAATAGTTTTCTTCTTATTTCCATTCTATTATCGTTGTGCCAACCCTGCAGGATCCCTCCAAGCATAGAAGATTTTTTTTCCTCATCATTTTGGATTGCTTTTACACACTGTCCAAGACGAACAACTTGTTGTTTTGTAGGTTTTATACATCGAATGATCCAGATTATTTTCAACATGAAATGAAAGTGGAGATATAATAAATAAATGTACATAGATATCTCAGATATCCAATAATATAATAGAAATGTATCAGAGATGCAACCATAAACATAGAGATACAGTAATACACAATTTTCTATTAATGAGAAAAAATGTACAAAGACTGTAAAAAATACAGAGTGAAAGACTCGCTAGAATGGTGGCATCTTATCTCTGAGAAGAGATGTGTTCGCTACTTGCATTCACAAGAAGATGATTTTACAATGAGGCTCCAAAGGTCTTTTTATCATAAAGAAAATCCAAAACCCTAACCCCAAAAGATGAAAAGCCAACAGTTTTGTGGACCCCGTTTCGGGTAGTTTGGTGTATCAACTTCTTGGGGGCGTAACTTTGGCATACGATCTCCGTTTGGGGCGCACAATATCTCGTTAGAAAGGTATCGTCGAGGAGATTAATTTTGGGGTGTCAATCAGAGCCTTCGGCTATCATTGAGAATATTGATCCTGAAAAACCTTCATTTAGGCCCTCAAAATGGCCCCGCAAGTTAAAACTGTTAAAAATAGTAAATTACCAAAATTGCCAGAAAACTATTTTGAGCCAGTTGAAAAAGGTGGGTGGCCACCAATATCCACCTGGATCAATCCTCCCTCCTTAGGAAGTAATGGTCTCCATTTTGTTGAGTTCCCGAGGGAGAGAGAAAAGCGTTTGTTGAATCTGCATCTTGATGAGTTGCTTTCCTTGTTGGAGAAGTTGTGTTGCTTAGCTTGTTGAAGATTGTCACGAACCTATGGCTGGAAGGGTTGGACATTTTTAACTAGTCTGGCTACATGAGATGCCTGTGTGCAGAAGGAATCTTTACACTTTGTTGCAATCTTGTTGACCTACTTCTGTTGGATAGAAGGTGCTTGGACTGAGGCTGCAGTGGTGTTCTTTTGTTCACGCTTTGGACAGACTGTGAAGAAGCTAAATTTTTTAGTATGAGATACTACCTTGCGGAACTGTTTAGGTGGGAAAATAGTCCAAATTACCTCCGGTATCCTGTAGAGATGACCCCCCAGAGTAACAATGACACTACGGGGTCAAGACTCATAAATAGCATGGTGCTTCCACATATATGGCTGGCCCAAGAGAACATCACAGACATCTAGCAGGGAAAAATCACATAATACCTCATCCTTGAAGGGTTGGATATCGTATGACAATCGACACTACTGGCTGACACGAAGATCACGTCCCTGGCAAAGACACTGGATGTTCTATGGCTACAGGTGTGGTGTTGTCGACAATCCCAACTGTTTGACGACCTCTACTGAGATGAGGTTCTTTTGGATTCCACTATCAACTATAAAATGCAGCGGGGTCCCCTTCACCCACATCTGTGAATGAAAAAGGCACTCCCCCTCTTTAGGATCTGTTGGTTCTTTTGGTTGAATTGTTGTGGTCGCGACAATAACATTGGGGTCTGTGTTGATGATTTGTCTTCTATTAGTATTTTCTGAATCAGATTCCAAATCAAGGTTTGGCTCCTTGTCTTTGATCTCGACCACCAATGACTATTTTGAGCGACATTCATCGGTGTTGTGCCAGGGGATTTTGTGGAAATCGCACCATTTTTCAGTGTCCTTCGTCTTTTCATGACCCTTCTTTTCCTATGGCTTGGACTGGTTTTCGGGAGACTGTTTGTTAGGGCCTTCTTTATCACACTTTGGTTGTTGTGGATTTGTAGACCCGAACTCCTGTTTGTTTTGGCGCTTAAATTTCTGCTCGATTTTAACAACATATCGATAACCAACACCGAGTGATGAGATGTCCAGAAAATCCATTTCAGTTTGGATGTATTTGTGTAGAACCCCATATTATTTCAAAACCAAATGTCGTTCGGAGTCTTTGATACCCAACTTGGTGTGCAAGGTATGGAAGGTATTGGTGAACTCTGAAACTTCTTGTCCCCTCTCTTGCCGTAGTGTGGTCCATCTCATGTACTAGTCCTCATAGTTTCCAACAGGGTAATACTGTTCCTTTACCGCATCCACAAAAAAATCCCAAGTGGGCTCAACCCCATATATTCCAGAATCCTCTATGAAACTTTGCTCCCAGTAAGTTTCCCACCAATGTTTTACATGGGGGAGAGATTTAAGGAGTGGGAAGGTGATCTTTTCCATGTCGAAGAAATTACGAACAAAGAAATAACCTTCTAGAAGATTTAACCATTTTTCTAGGGCATCCACATCTATCTGTCCTTCAAATATGGGAATATCAAAATTAACTTGTACCTTGAAATGCGAGGTGCCTCCAAAGTGTCCACTTGATGAAGATGTGCCTATTGTTATCGGCAGGCGTTAAAGGATGTGGGAAAAATTCTCCATCATTTCATCCCTCTGTCGCGTGAGAGCTTGCTCAAGCAACATATTAATAGAATCATATACTTTGTCGTTTTTCTTTTCTTCTGCCATGGAGGGTTTCTTGGGCGTGCGAGAGCGATTGTCCTGAATATATACAATATCAAGACCCAAATTTATATACTCACACCTTGTTGGGGACATGCACTGAAAAAACGATCAAGAGCAGCCTACTTTGATACCACTGATCTGGATTATTTTAAGCACAAAATGAGAGAAGAGATATAATAAAGAAATGTAAAGATATATCTCGGATATCCAATAATATAACATAAATGTATCAGAGATGCAACCATAAACACAGAGATACAGTAATACACAATTTTCTATTAATGAGTGAAAATGTACAAAGACTGTAAAAAATACAGAGTGAAAGACTCACTAGAATGGTGGAAGCTTATCTCTGAGAAGAGATGTGTCTGCTACTCGCATTCGCAAGAAGATGATTTTACAATGAGGCTCCAAAGGCCTTTTTATCATAAAGAAAATCCAAAACCCTAACCCCGGAAGATGAAAAGCCAACAGTTTTGTGGACCCCGTTTTGGGTAGTTTGGTGTATCAACTTCCCGAGGGCGTAACTTTGGCATACGATCTCCATTTGGGGCGTACGATAGCTCGTTGGAAAGGTATCACGAGGAGATTCATTTTGGGGGGTCAATAAGAGAATTCAGCTATCAATAAGAATATTTATCCCGAAAAACCTTCATTTAGGCCCTCAAAATGTCCCCGAAAGTTAAAAACTGCTAAAAATAGTAAATTACCAAAATTGCTAGAAAATTGTTTTGATCCAATTGGAAAAGGTGGGTGGCCACCAATATCCACATGGATCATCAAAATCAGACTCAAAGACAACAACAAGGTGCTTCATCATGCCTAGGGACTCCCCCCAGAGGCTAGCAAGCACTAGCCCAAACAGAGAGGGGTTTGGTCAAAGACAATTGGGGCCATATTCCTTTAATTAGGTAATTTTTTATCGTTGTCCTAACACATATATCAGCTCATAATTGGAAGGTAAAAAATTGTGCTAACAAATTGGCGTCGTTGTCGGGGAATGCATGCCTTGGTAAATGACAATCATTGAGTTTTTTCTTTAATTGTTTTATTTTTTCTAACTCACCTGGCGACTCCACAGGATACAGGGACGACTCCACGGGGGACTTACACAAGAATATCTTTTGGTTTTGATTCCCTTGCAAGGTCTAGTTCCGATCTTTAAAAAACCCTAACACCTTTTCTCAGAATAAGACTATTCCTTCACCAAGAACTCGTCTCGAACTTGGTAAGCGTATGAGTTCTTAGGCCAGTTATCTTTCGACAAGCACTATGGTGAGTGTATCTTCAACATCTTCATCTTCATTTTTATTTCCATCTCGAGCTAGTAGTATGGTAGTAGTTGTGCTTGTTTCTATATGAGATTAACAATATGGTCGTAGTTGTAAGGCCACCAGTAAGGTGGAGATTTTCTACTTTTGACCCACTAAGATTTGTTGCATTCCTAGAGTATCCTCATGACTTACCTACACGTAAATGGCTTAAATGTTTACCTTTGTTTGCAAGAAGGTTGAGAGAATCAATTGAGGACCACTTGGTTTCCTTATCAAAATCATTGGATGATTTTGAGGTGGAACATGAGGATGTGGCGATGAGGATGTTTGTGTCGACCCTTGAGAGGGAGGCATGAACATGGTACAAATCCCTTCCGGTTGCCTCCATTGATGGATGGGATTCGTTCCAAGAGAAGTTTACTAAAATATGGGCGAATAAGCCAGACAATTCTTCCTTAATTAATGGTTTTACTCATATTAAAAATAATGGGGATGAAACTGTCACTAATTTTAATGCTCGTTTTTCTAAAAAATATTAAAAATTTCCTATTACTATAAGGCCTAATGATGCTCATGCTTTGATTTTTTATCTTGAGGCATTTGATGGCATTTTGGGTATTTTTCTCAGGAATAAGGAACCTCGAACTATGGAGGAGGCCCAGGTTGTTGCTATTAAATTGGAAAGAGATTCTATGGCAGCCTATGGATTCATTCTGATCCATGACTTTCAACTACCAATTGTTAAATTGGTGCAGGAAGTATGTGTTATTGAAGATGAACCATAACTTGCACCGTATCAAGTTCCCAGATATGAACAAGAGGGTTATAGCCCAATCTTAGAAAATCCAGAACCAATAGATGCACCATTTGAGTCACATGTGTAGCTCCAAGAAGATGAAAGCGAAGATTTGAATACTCAAGAGTGTTCATTGGTTCCTCCCAATAGTGAAGATGAAAAGTTTAAAGAGGAGGAACCACAGGTTAACCAAGTTGAGATCGGTCAATATGAGTTTTCATCCTTGCCTATCACAGTAGTGGTCTAGGAACAAATTGATTAGACACCATTAAAGTAGGAGGAGCCACTTTTGGTTCAAACAGAAGATGATGTCCCTTTCACTTTGCCTATTATTTCGCATCATGAGGTTGTTCTTCAGGATCTTGAGATTGATCAGAGCTTGGATATCAAAGTTCACCATGACCCAGATGAGCTCAAAATGATGGAGGTATTTCAACAAGTAGATGCCAAGAGTTTCATCTCTCATGCATTCATGCTTATTACTTTTGAAATACCATGGTCTAAGTCCTAACCATTGTTTAGTCAACTAGCACCTTTCAGTTATGGCTTCACCAGCAAGTACATCAAGGCAGTTTTGGGTCATACGAGATTTCATGGTGGGTCCCACTGGAAGGTTGAATTTGTTGACCTCTCTCGTCGGACTAATCATCTGAATGCATGGTTACATTGGTCCTTTGAGTCTGATGATTTAATCATGGCAACTTTGAGGTAAAAAAAATTGGGTCTAGGGTAGTTGTCTTTCCTTCCCACATTGTCATTTCAGTATTTCATTCTTGCTAATTTTTACAATTTTAGGACAACAATCTACATTTTCCTTGCAGTGTCTTTTCTTTTCAATTATCTACTTCAGTCTTTGCATAAATGTCACTGATTTTTTGCCTACTTATATCAGCATGTGGTCGTGTCTTGTGTGTTTTTCCTTTCATGAGTAAATGGTTCTCCACTAGTGTTTTTCCTTGGTCAAAATTTGAATGTCTATCTTACGCATGTCGAGCCTTTATGTCTATCATTAGAGTGAGCCTGGATAGGGGTCTCATTTTTCATTGTTACCGAAGCATTGAGCCTTTAGGATGGGTAGTTTGAGTAAACATAGGAGAGTCTTGAGTCATCTTATGTTTTGTCTCCTCGTCTCTTATCATTGAGTCCTCTGCTTTGATTCAATTGTCCCCCCCCATCCAACATAGGGATATGGTACCTGGTCCTTTCATCTTGATCTTCTTGAGTTATCACTTCACGTTGAGGGAAAAGAGACATCATTTCTCTTCTTATCAGTAGGTCATCTTGTATCGACTTTGACACATTATCTACAGGTGACCTAGGAGTAGATCTCCTTGGTAGCCATTAGCCTCATTGGCGATTATTTCACATCTGACAAGGCTGAGTATCATTGGGCCTTGATTGGATGATCTATGTCACTGTTTGACTTCAGAACATCTTTCACATTGTCAGGTTGTACTCGTACCTTAGGACCCATTGACATTATTGGTGGTGTTCCTTCGCACTTCACAGGTGTTTACATTATTGACATCTAATGAAGTGACTCTCTCCCTTGTGTCGACATCAACACATTTACCATGGGGAGGAGTGTACATTATTGGGTGGTAGTAGATATCGGATTTGGATGAGACCCCTTGGTTTTCAGATTTTAGTGGAGGATTATATACTTTGACTCCATAGCCCATTGGACAGGCTTTGGTACTACAGGTTAGCTTACAGGGCCTTTTTATTCCTTCCACACAGTTACATGGGTAGTCTTGGTACACATTCCTTAGTTCACAGAGCATCATTGGTACATTGTACATATTTCTCACAGGACATCAGTTTGATCCCGTCCCCTTGAGTCGCCATTGTTAACCCCTAGATTTTCACCCTTGAAAATATTGGGGGTTAAGAGCCAACATGCAACATTTTGGTTGGCATACTAAGATTTTTCCAGAGTTTAGCACTTATGTTGAGCAGGAGGTTGGTTCCCACATGAGGCAGGTACATGATCAGTACATGGTTGCTTGGTTCAAATTCAGAGATGACTTAGTTTCCATGCATTTTGAAAGAGATGCAAGTGTTGCTAATTTTTAGGAGACACAGTTTGAGTGGGTCTCTTGACATTTTGAGGCGGTTATGAACATATAGTACGAGTCCTTGCACAATTCTAGGCCCGATGACACTTTTCTAGGCGACATGCAGGAAATTTCTATTTTTAGCAGGTTTTGCTCTAGGGCCCAGATTTAGATTCTGAGAGCACAGAATTGATCCTTGAGACATCCAAAGTCTTTTGGACCTTTTTTGGGATGATGTGGCCTAGATTACTATTTTTAGTGGGTTGAGAAAAAAGGCTCTCATGTCGATTTTGATCGCATATTCGGATCCCTTGCAAAAAGATGAGATCAATGAGTATAAAGTCAAGGGCATGTAGACGACTTTCTATTTTTAGCAGGATGAGCACTAGGGATTGCATGTCGATTCTGATTGCGAATTCAGATTCCTTGCAGAAAATCGAATTCAATGAGTATAATATATGGACATGCGAGGACCTTCTATTTTTAACAGTGTCTATTTTTAGCAGTAGACACATGATGGTGCTCTCCCAGTCATGTTGAGCATTTGTGGAAAGTTTGGGTCAATCTCGACAAGCTTCAAATTTTTGGGACCAGATGGCTATATTTAGACATTTCTATATTTAGCAGGTCCAATCATCGTCCATGGAGTGCCAAGTGGCACCCTCAGAGGTCGACATGTGGCAATTCTCCTGACTAATGTGGCATCCACCTAAGCTAGGGCATATATTCCCAAATTAGGGGGTCACATGAGTTCACTTGTTTCATCTCCCTCATGCTTAAGTCAACTGAAACTTCACTCATGTGTTGGCAACGAATTGTATCCTTCACCTACCTCTTCACTCTAGTTGACTTACGTGCTTTTCTCATTCTCACTTCCAATCATCCTCTCTTCCCCAATGCGCCTTCTCCTCTTTCATGCATGTGGAAGCATGGCTAGTTAACTGGCAGCATGTCTCAGTTACTTGGACATGCAGTTGTGTTTAGCCTCTCTCATGTATCCATGTGCCTCACCTACCCCCTCTCTCTCACTTAACTCACCACTCAATCCATTCGAACTCACATTCTTTTCCTATTTTCTCCCACTCTAACTCATACTTTGATTTTTTCATTTTCACATACTTCCATCATGTGCCTAGTTCCTATTATTACCCTCCTCATGTGTCCTCTCTTCTTCCTTTGGATGTGCACCCTCTCTAGCTATATATTAGAGGCTTTCCATTGGTTATTTGGTTGGATCATTGCAGTAGCAACATAGTGTCTCTCTCATTTTTCTCTCTCTCTCTTTCTCTAGTCTAAGTGGCTCCTCTTTGAGCAAAGTAGTCATTGTACCAGTTGTAGGCTTGCCAAGTGTGGTGCAAACAATCCTCTTGTAAGCTTCATCAATAAAGAAGTGTGCATTTGTCTTCAAACCTCTTTCTTGTTGGTATTATGGTAAATTTGTGATCTGATATGTCATTTTCTGAACTGTTCATTATGATTAATTATGATCTTTTTGAATAGTTTTCTTCTTCTTTCCAGTCTATTATCATTGTGCTAACCCTGGAAGTTCCCTCCAAGCATAGAAAATTGTTTTTCCTCATCGTTTTGCACTGCTTTTACACACTGTCCAAGATGAACAACTTGTTGTTTTGTAGGTTTTATATGCGGAAATCAGACTTAAAGACAACATCAAGCCGCTTCATCATGCCTAGGGTTTCCCCCCAGAGGCTAGTGCTTAGAGGGGTTTAGTCAGTGACAATTAGGTCCATACTCCTTTAATTAGCTAAGTTTTTACTGCTATCCTAACACATATATCGGCTCAGAATTGGAGGGTAAAAATTTGTTCTAACAGTGTCATAATCAACACCAACAAGATTGCATTGAGTACCATCCGCGAAATGCAAGGAAGTGCTAGAGAGTTTCCCCACAAGGATTTCCATATATATATTGTACATGAGCTATTTTGTTTGTAAGCTCGTTAATTTAGCGTTTAAATCATTAATGACTTGTTAATAAGTTACTTAAAATTTGTTACTTACTCACATTAATGACTCATCACTAAGTTAATTTAGAGTTGTTAGTTACAGACATTAATGATCCACCAAGTAGAGAATTGTATTAAAAGGGGTTTCCCCTTCCCACTCACTTGTAATCAATTAATCTACTATCAATCAAAACATATTACTCTATTTTGAGTACATTTTTATGGAGATGTCCTCTCCATATATTAGGATTTGTGGGTGCAATGCACCCCTAGTTGTGCAGGTGCCCCCAACCCTTTGTTTTCATTATTGTTTACTTCTCTCTATTTATTTGTTATTATCAATATTTGGTGTATTGGTAGTGTCCATTTGATTACAGGAACCTTCCATTTGATTCTGAAGTCAATGCCCCTGCCAACAAAGGCATCAATCTCAAAAAAAAAGACTCGAACTTCTTTCAGGCAAGATGAATATCTCACCATGTATCACCATCATTCATTTAACCATGCCTTGCAGATTTTGAAATTTTGAAATACTCGACTCCTTCAAAACAAGGCCATCCTACCCCAATGCTCATTGGCATTTTGTTTTCCTGCATTGGTTTCTTTTTATTTTCTCCTTTTCTCAGACTCCAACATCCCATCCACTGTAGCCCCATCAAAATCCCATGCTTTGATCAATTTGATGGGGAAGAAAGGCCATTGACTTTCACTGCTAGCTGTCTCTCAAGACCTCGGTGAAAAAATCCACCTTGAAGTACAACAGCTTCAGGATTCCAACACTAACCTTAGGAAAAGGTAGGTGGCAAACTTTGCAAAAATATTTTCTCTGACCATTTGGGTCAATGAGCTCACCAAGGAACTCAGAGACTGTAGACACAAGGTAGGGGACACAGATTCCCATATCTTGAGCCTCGAAGCAGGGCAGAAAGCAATCGACAAAGAAGAATACTTTGACAAGATCCTACGTGTCCACTCCAAGGCACCAACAAACAAGTGTTCTCTAGTCCAAAATGAGGTTGAGTCATCAGTGAAACAGGGGCACCAAATAATATGAAGACGAAGAAGAGACAATGAAGCAAATAAGTGAAAATGACAGCCTCCCCAACCCTCAGTAGCATGCAGGCTTATATACTACAAACTTCATCTCCCAAACCACCTCAACTGTAGTAAGAATATATTGAAATTTCTGCGGTTTCTCATGTTACAGTTAGGTGATTTAATTTTGGAATTTTGGATTGAGCAGCCCAGGAATTGCCACTATTTTGGGTTTTGTTCTAGTTTGTTGTATGTCATTCTGCCTTTGCTAATCCCACAAAATCAGATAAGCTTAGCAAGATGATAGCAGTTAGGGAAAGCAGAATAGAGTATTTGGATTCAGTGAAGAGCCAGAAACCAAAGTATTTGAACAGAGCAGCCCCATTTTCCCTACGAGTACAGCCGAGGGCTATGGAATATTTTTGTAAATTCATTGGATTCCATTTCTGTTGTCGTTCAAAACAAATGGAACCTTTCAGTTATGGCTTCACCAGCAATTACATCAAGGCAATTTTGGGTCATATGAGATTTCATGGTGGGTCCCTCTAGAAGGTTGACTTTGTTGACCTCTCTCATCGGACTGATCATCTGGCTGCATGGTTACATTGGTCCTTTGAGTATGATGATTTAATCATGGCAGCTTTGAGGTAAAAAAAATTGGGTCTAGGGTAGTTGTCTTTCCTTTTCGCATTGTCATTTAAATATTTCATTCTTGCTCATTTTTACAGTTTTAGGACAGCAATCTACATTTTCCTTACAATGTCTTTTCCCTTCGGTTATCTACTTCAGTCTTTGCATAAATGCCACTTATTTTTTTTCTACTTATATTAGCATGTGGTCATGTCTTGTGTGTTTTTCCTTTCATGACTAAATGGTGGTCCACTAGTGTTTTTCCTGGGTCAAAATTTGAATGTCTATCTTACGCATGTTGAGCCTTTGTGTCTATCATTAGAGTGAGCCTCGATGGGGGTCCCGTTTTTCATTGTTCCCGAAGCATTGAGCCTTTAGGACGGGTAGTTTGAGGAAACATAAGAGATTATCGAGTTGTCTTATGTTTTGTCTCCTCGTCTCTTATCATTGAGTCCTCTTCTTTGAGTCAGTTGTCCCCCCCCCATCCAGCATAGGGATATGGTACCTGGTCCTTTCATCTTAATCTTCTTGAGTTATCACTTCACATTGAGGGAAGAGAGACATCATTTCTCTTCTTATCAGTAGGTCATCTTGTATCAACTCCGACACATTATCTACAGATGACCCAGGAGTAGAGCACCTTGGTGGTTGTTAGCCTCATTGGTGGTTATTTCGCATCCGACAAGGCTGAGTATCATTGGGCCTTGATTGGATGATTTGTATCACTGTTCGACTTCAGAACTTATTTCACAGTGTCAGTTTGTGCTCATACCTTAGGACCCATTGACATTATTAGTGGTGTTCCTTCGCACTTGACAGGTGTTTACATTATTGACATCTAATGAAGTGACTCTCTCCTTGTGTCGACATCAACACATTTACCACGGGTAGGAGTGTACATTATTGGGTGGTAGTAGATAGAAGATTTGGATCAGACCCCTTGGTTTTCAATTTTCAATGGAGGATTATATACTTTGACTCCATGGCCCATTGGACAGGATTTGGTACTACAGGTCATCTTACGGGGCCTTTTTATTCCTTCCACACAGTTACAAGGGTACACTTGGTACACATTCCTCAGTTCATAGAGCATCATTGGTACATCATACATAGTTCTCACAAGACATCAATTTGATTATATGGACACAAAGATTCTTATGGTTCTCGACATCCCACAGGGGGATCCCATCCCCTTGAATAGCCAATGTTAACCCCTAGATTTTCACCCTTGAAAATATTGAGGGTTAAGAGCCAGCGTGCAATATTTTGGTTGGAATACTGAGATTTTCCCAGAGTTTAGCACTTATGTTGAGAAGGAGGTTGGTTCCCACATGAGGCAGGTACATGATTAGTACATGGTTGTTTGGTTCAGAGTCGGAGATGACTTAGTTTCCATGCATTTTGAGAGAGATGCAAATGTTGCTAATTTTTAGGAGACACGGTTTGAGTGGATCTCTTGACATTTTGAGGTGGTTATGAGCATACAGTATGAGTCCTTGCAGGATTCTAGGCCTGATGACACTTTTCTAGGCGACATGAAAGAAATTTCTATTTTTAGCAGGTTTTGTTTTACCAAATTCAGATTTTGAGAGCGCAAAATTGATCCTTGAGACATCTAGAGTCTTTTGGACCTTTTTTGGGATGATGTGGCCCAGATTACTATTTTTAGTAGGTTGAGAAAAAAATGATCACATGTGAATTATGATCGCATATTCGGATCCCTTGTGGAAAGACAAGATCAATGAGTATAAAGTCAAGGGCATTTAGACGAATTTCTATTTTTAACATAATGATCACCATGGATCACATGTCGATTTTGATCGCGGATTTAGATTCCTTGCGGAAAATCGAATTCAATGAGTATAATATCATGGACATACGAGGACTTTCTATTTTTAGCAGTAGACACCATACTATCATGGGCATGTGAGGACTTTCTATTTTTAGCAATAGACACATGATGGTGCTCTCCCAGTCATGCCAAGAATTTGTGGAAAGTTTGGGTCAGTTTCGAAAAGTTTCAAATTTTTGGGACCGGATGGCTAGATTTAGAAATTTCTATATTTAACAGGTCTAGTCATCATCCATGCAGTGCCAAGTGGCACCCTCAGAGGTTGACATGTGGCAGTTCTCCTCACTGATGGGGCATCCACCTAAGCTAGGGCGCATATTCCCAAATAAGGGGGTTGCATGAGTTCACTTGTGTCATCTCCCTCATGCTTAAGTCAACTGAAACTTCACTCATGTGTTGGCATGGAATTGTAGCCTTCGCCTACCTGTTCACTCTAGTTGACTTAGGCACTTTTCTCACTCTCACTTCCACTCATCCGCTCTTCCTCATTGCGCCTTCTCCTCTTTTATGCATGTGGACGCATGGCTAGTTAACTGGCAACATGTCTCAGTTACTTGGACATGCAATTATGTTTAGCCTCTCTCATGCATCCATGTGCCTCGCCTACCCCCTCTCTCTCACTTAACTCGCCACTCACTCCATTCGAATTCACATTTTTTTCCTATTTTCTCCCACTCTAACTCATACTTTGTTTTTTGCCTTTTCACATACTTCCATCATGCACCTAGTTCCTATTATTACCCTCCTCATGTGTCCTCTCTTCTTCCTTTGGATGTGCACCCTCTCTAGCTATATATTGGAGGCTTTCCATTGGTTATTTGGTCGGATCATTGTAGTAGCAGCATAGTGTCTCTCTCTCTCTCTCTCTCTCTCTCTCTCTCTCTCTCTCTAGTCTAAGTGGCTCCTCTTTGAGCAAAGTAGTCATTGTATCGGTTGTAAGCTTGCCAAGTGTGGTGCAAACAGTCCTCTTGTAAGCTTCATCAATAAAGAAGTGTGAGTTTGTCTTCAAACCTCTTTCTTGTCGGTATTATGGTAAATTTGTGATCTGATATGTCATTTTCTGCAGTGTTCATTATGATTAATTCTGATCTTTTCGAATGGTTTTCTTCTTCTTTCCAGTCTGTTATCATTGTGTTAACCTTGCAGGTTCCCTCCAAGCGTAGAAGATTGTTTTTCCTCATCATTTTGGACTGCTTTTATACACTATCCAAGACGAACAACTTGTTGTTTTGTAGTTTTTATATGCAGAAATTAGACTTAAAGACAGCAACAAGGCGCTTCATCGTGCTTGGGGACTCCCTCCAGAGGCTAGTGCTTAGAGGGGTTTGGTCAGTGACAATTGGGGCCATACTCCTTTAATTAGCCAAGTTTATACCGCTGTCCTAACACATATATCAACTCAGAATTGGAGGGTAAAAATTTGTGCTAACAGTGTTGTAATCAACACCAACAAGATTACATTGAGTACCATCCGCGAAATGCGAGGAAGTGCCCGAGAGTTTTCCCACAAGGCTTTCCATATATATATATTGTACATGAACTATTTTGTTTGTAAGCTCGTTAATTTAGCGTTTAAATCATTAATGACTTGTTACTAAGTTAGTTGAAATTTGTTACTTACCCACATTAATGACTCATCACTAAGTTAATTTAGAGTTGTTAGTTATAGAGATTAATGATCCACCAAGTAGAGAATTGTATTAAAAGGGGTTTCCCCTTCCCACTCACTTGTAATCAATCAATCTACTATCAATCAAAACATATTACTCTCTTTTGAGTACATTTTCATGGAGATGTCCCCTCCATATATTAGGATTTGTGGGTGCAATGCACCCCTAGTTGT
>ML776940.1:1191762-1204870 GCA_009831015.1 Picea engelmannii | reverse complement strand
CTATACCATACAAATTGATTGGGTTCTAAATATAAAGAAGCAATTCATACCTTTTGTGTATGTGGCACATTATGTAGATCAAAGAATTGCTCCATCTAAAGTATCCATGTGATAGGGTCCTTGCCATCAAACTTCCTCATATCAATCTTAGGAACGTGGTTGGTCTTCAACCCAAAGTTAGAGTTTCTCCATTCTTGATTCACCTTCCTTGCGTCCTCATAATGAATTTCATGGGATACATTTTCACTTTTAGGTGTCCTCTCTATTACGAATTTTTTCAATACTTCCATGATCTCCTCTTTTAAACCATCCATCTTTGCCTCCAACTTAGCTTCCATCTCTTGTAGTTCATCTTTTGTTACTATCTTTTTTCGTAAATCATTTATGTCCCTACACATTTCTTCACCTTCATCAAGAGTCCAAGTAGGATTGTCTGGAGGCTTATTTGGTGTAGAAGTTCCCTTTTTGGGTGGCATGTTGGCCAAGTATCACTTTTGAACCTTGATTTTGAGGTGGTTCTGCTAGACAATATTTCTTCTGTTGTATCTCCAAAGTTTTGGCCCTTCTAGGTATGAAACTTTCTTTTTTGTAGTTCTCTGATATTTCTTCTTTGCAATGCCATAGGTCTAATCAAAATTGGATGTTCCAAGTGGAATTTATGGTAACTTACCCACAACTTTTTGATTTTTGGCCTTTCCAGGATATCTCACTTGTATAGCGTGCCCTGCACAAAATAATTGAAATAAATTTTGAAACTCATACCAGAAATATTAAAGACTGTCCACTATCCAATGCAACCAGTCTCACTCAATTTGGATACTCTAGGAAGAAGTTATGATTGTTTTACCCGAAACACCTTCTCGAGACTAGTCAATAGGACTAGTCAAATACCCTATTTTACACAGGGTGTATCTACAAATGTAAGGTGACCCAAAAGATGAAATTTTTACCATAGATACCTTACTAATTTTTGTGAATATCCTCTGGATTTCAGGTTCTGAATCGTTACAGACTCAGTTCAAGATGATTCCCGAACCCTATCTTGCACAGGCTGTATCTCCGAAAGTATAAGGCCTCAGGAGCTGAAATTTTAACCCAACATACCTTGATCCGTGTGATAAATATCCTCCAAGATGTTCCTTCAAAAACATTGTAGAAAACAAGTTATATCAACAATTCCAAGGTGTCTCAGATGTAGCAGCAAAACCCCAAGACCTTGAGCTCCGATACCATATGTTAAGAACCAAATATCAATATAGCATAGAAAAACCTCAGAATAAGTACTCAACACCTTGAAAAAGAGATAAATTAAGATAATAAGCCTCTTCGAGGGGGCAACCTCCTTATGCCCACATAAATGTACAATTAATAGATGATTCAAAATGAAAATGTCTCCTTGATATATATAGGAGACTAGGAGGTATAATTACAACTAATGGACTAAAGCCGGCATAAATAAAATAACATTAATAATATAATATGCCCCAATTAAGGGGTAATGAGCCACCATTTAGGGCTTAACATAATTCCCCCTCAGTGCATGTGTGCCTTCTCTTCATTCGACCCTTGAACCCGATTCAGACATCTGGCAAAAATTTAAACTGCGCGTTTATAATAGTTCGATGAAGTGAGCCTAAGGCTCTGGTATTGGGGCTTGACATTTGGTGATGTGTGTTGTGTTGTGATGTGCAGGTGACTTGGAGCTAGGAGCTGGAGATAGAGCTAAAACTTGGCCCTCGGGCCTCAGTTTTGGTAAAAACAAAAATGTTCTTTAATCACCTCCATGTGGCTTGGTGCTCGACATGTGGACTTTTTGATGCAGGTGTTGCTAGTTGGCAGTATTGGAGATTGGTCCCTAGGGAAATTATTCAACAAGAAAAATAGTTTTACATCCATGCTGCTCAAAGACTCTAGCTTTGGTAGCGCTCTATGGAATTCGCAGCGCCATCGTTTCACCAGTCTTAGGAGATTTGGTAGCACTTTCGGCAGTGACTTTCCAGGAATAGATTTGACTAAAGTCTTACGCAAATTTTGTAGATGCAAATTCTTGTGATAACATAGGCTCTATAGGGGATAGAGACCTCCCTATGAGGCTCTAAGAACTCTTGTAGTTTCAGTGCCTTATCCTATGGCTGCTCCCAACCTTTAACCTTTGCAACTTATTATAACAACAAACGGCTGAAAACAAACTTAAAGAATCTACATGATCGTATGTCTAGTTTATTCTTCTATCTATTCCTACTTCTAACGAGTAAAAATTGGCTAATCATGTGAAATCATGCTTCCAATGAAGACATGATAACATCAAACCAATTCAAAGGTTCTTTTCATGCAAATAGAAGTTAAAGAAAATTTCATTATGTGTAACAGAATTCTAACTTGCAATACATACTTACAACCACTATCTTCTTTGATTCAAAACTCTACAGGACCAAAATATTCTGAGAAGCATGACTCCACATAAATGGTGACTAGATCATAGAAGAAAGAAGTAGATTGATAACCAAGCATGGTTACCTTTGCTTGTTGCTCGATGTTTTCTTTGTCAACTCTTGATGCATGGTTTCCATATACTAATTCCGATTGTTCATGACTAACAGGCATAATGTTTTCATAAATCTGCTGATCAACTTCTGTCACCATAGAATTATCAGGCTGATGATAACCTTCCTCACTTCCGTTATGTTTATGATACTCATCAACAACAATATGCCGAGGAAGCACTTGTTCCTTATACTCATCATAAACAAGAGCTTTTTTATTCAAATCAAAGACTGCAGGTGCATCAGAGACGAGGTCAAATGCAACTACAACTATGTAATCCTTATAACCATCATCAATTGTTTCTTTAAAATATTTCTCAACAACATGATTTTCATTCTTGCAATTAGAGAAAAAATCTACTTTCTGCTTAATATGCTTCTCAAATATATCAAAACAATTTTCAAAAAGACTTTTAGCTGAAAATTTTCCTTTATAAAATATATTGAAAGCATCATGAAAACTTGTTAATGAGTTAATACTTGAAGGTGGAAGAGATCTGCACCAATCAAGGGTTGCTCCCTTCAATGAGTATCTGAAAAGTTTGATCTGGACATCCTCATGCATAATCTGATGTTCATGAACAAACTTGTGAAACTCCAGCAGATGCTTAGCCGGAACCTCCCAATATTTTTATTTAAAAGTAGGAATAGTACTTTCCCATTCACCTCTGCTAAGCATTGGGTTTGGAAAACCAACTGCATTTGAGAAATCACAAAAGGAAAACCTTTGAGCCAAAATGGCTTCCATACTTGGATCACCAGTGGAGTCTCTTATTAATCTTTAGACAATGAAGTCGCCATGGTGAAAGATCTACAGTCAAACATATGTCCTCTTCCTATTCACCATCAAGAAGGGGATCTTATCATTTTCTTTCTCCCATGGAATATTTCTTTGCTTCTTCGTCCCCGACAACGACGCCAAAATATGTTAGTGCTAGAAGTTTCTCTTGGACTGCTCAAGTGCAAGCCTAACACATCTTGAATAAAAAATGACTTGATTGGATAACTGGGCTTTTAAGAAACTATGAGAGTGGTATAATTAATCAAGAAAGCAATGAAATCATTGGGCATGGAGTCCATGAAATACAACAATCTTGACTTAAAATCCTATGGGTAGAAAATCAGGTTGAATAAGGCTCTAGATCAGTTCTGAGATCCAATAAGTGTGAATGAAGAAATCAGGGAAAACACAAAGTGTAGCTAAAGCTGAAAAGCAACTTGCTTTCAGTCACTATAGGAAGAAAATGTAATAGTTAGAAAACCTTTCAAAACATCACAGAATGAAAAAGATGTGTATGTGGCAGTTGTTGTAATAATCCTTTTCACAACATCCTCAACACAAACTTTGTTCATACAATCCTTATACAAACATAGCACATCCAGTAAGATGGAAAATAGAACGAATATGATAACACATAAAGAAAAACTCTAACTAATCAAAAAGTCTTACTCATCAACTGAGATCTTTGCATAAAAAACTAAGACAAGTCTTTGATGAAAGCATAGAGCTATCATGCCCTGCAACTCATTATCATTCCTTGAAAACCTTACAACATACCTCTCGGGTCTTTCCTCTATTTCTAAAAATTGCAGTCTCAAAAGACTGACCCCCTTTTTGTAGCCTTTTACATGTGCATATATAGAGATATGCCCTCAACCCTAAAGACTCGAGTCATCAATATTTGTTCTAAAAATAGAAAAAATGTTACAAGGACTGAAACATGTAAACATAACTAATTCCTAGGAACTAATTAAACAAAAAACATTGTAAGTAGAAAGATGCTGCTTGAAAAAAATTGGAAAACTGTGCCACTTGTTGCCTAATTGGTAGGGAAAATTCTTCCTTCATGTGCCAACTGTAGATGCTGGAATTTAGAAGCAACTGATGAGGTTTGATAATATTCTTAAAGAGGAGTCACCATAAATTCTTGAAATTACTCCAACTGAGTCGAACTCTAATTTTTTGACTAAAATAAGGCAATCTGTCACCTATAGGAAGGTTTTCACTGTTTAAATGCCTTTGAATAGCTTCAACACCCTTTCTCTAGCTGAACTAATGATAGAGGAATATGACACATATGACAATTTATTGGAAAACTCCATTCAACATTCAAAAACTGTAAAATCATCCCTCGTCATCTGCTGGTATCTCATTATACCAAATTGATCAAATATATGCAGAGTAGGTTAATACAGTTTTCACTTTTCTATTTCAAATCACTTTCTTTAGCTAGAATAGAATGTAATTGCAAAGTTCTCTGATTGGCACATATCTCTGGGAAGAAAGAAATCTCTACCTTACATCTCTTTCAAAATTTGAATCCAACCTTTTCATCAAAATGACAAATGCTCTGTTTTTCTCCTTTTGAATGGACTGTTGTAATTGCTGCATTTGTTAGGCCACTGCTCCTTAACCCAAATACTTTGTTACCATCTTTTGAAGACTCTCCTTGACACTTGCAAACTTATCGTTAGCATACTAGTATCTGACAACCGATTCCTTTGATCAATAGTTGGAGGAATATAGTTTGAAATTTCCTCTTAGTGCCAAGCATACATGAAACTCGGTGCTTTGAAACTTCAAAATTTCAGTTTCCAGTGGTTTTTCCTTGGTGCACTTTAAACTTAACTAAATCCTTTATAGATTTTCTCATATCCCGCTCTTTGAACCTGGACTCATGGTGACATTTGTGCGTGGACTTACACTTGGACCCGTGAGCTTATAACGCACTTTGACAAACATTCTTGGCATACACTGATAGTTGATTAAAAAGGCACCGAGAACAAACCTTTTTATTATATTCACCGTGGGTATATCCCATATGATGATGCGAATTGAACAACTCTGTGTATATGCGCCAATGATTGCAAGGTTTGTTGTGTTGAAATAATGTAACTACAAAGAGTATTCTTATTATTAATAATATATTATTCATAGGATAAATCCCCATTGTGGATTGATCATGTCGGTTATTGTAATAGGAACAAATACCCTTTTGCGTATTGGTGAAAAGACAATTGTAATAGGCAGAATAAGAAGTTGGCCCCAACATATATTAAAGAGACCCAGAAATATAATAAAGGTGGGTTTACCCACCTAGTTTGAGAAGTCGGCCCTGCCAGTGAAGAGACACTTCACACATGCCAGACTTGTATAAATAAAGGAGGCTAGCACCTCACTTAGATACAACTCACTTGCTCATTTTGAGAGACAAGTTCAGATTTGCTACCGGAGAAGAAGGAGAGAGAGAGTGGCACATATCTAGAAGAGGACTTTCTGTATTAGCATAAGAGATCTCTTGGCATTGTATTGGCTATCTATATTAAGGATATTTTGCTGGGTTTTCTTCCCCTAGAGGGTTTCCCAAGATAAATGCTGTGTCTCTTGTGATTGTGTATTTCTCAGTGATCTTGGATTATGCTATTATTATCTAATGAAATGAAAACATCTATAATAATGGCTTAAACATTAACATGGTTTTAGAGCCAGGCTAAAGGAAGCATCTTTCACAAGTGAAGAACGTCACTGTTACCGTACATGAAAATTAGGGCTTTTTGATGGTGAAGATTTTCAGCACCAAAACCATCTAGAAAAGTGCACCCTCCCCTAAGGATCAGTTTGGCACTCTCAGTGCACCTTTTTAGTGGCTGGATCTCCCAGAAAGTGAAACCCTAGTTTCACAAAGTACCAGAAGTACCAGAAAACCAATGTACCAGAAGTACCAGAAGTACCAGAGTACTAGTGGTACCAGAAGCACCAGTCTAGAAATCCACTGATCAAATTTGGAGGAGAAAAAGTTGGATTTTCTTAGATCCAAACACACCAGGCTACTTGCCTCAGCCAAGCACACCTCCTGGTAAGTTCAGTTTTTTATTTTGAGCACTTTCATTTTTCGGTCATTTTCCTAGCTCCAAGTAAAGATGTCTGCAAGCATTAAGCTTGTTGACAAGTTAGAAGGAGTGGAAAAATTTCGTGCCTAGAAATATAGGATTGGCCTCATTCTTGAAGAGAATGACCCAGCAAGATTCATCAAAGAAGAATTACCGGAACCCGATGATGCTATAGAAAAGGAAAAGCATCAAAAGGACACAATAAGGGCCAAAAGAATCATTGCAGATTCAATCAAAGACCATCTAATTCCTTATGTTTCATCTAAGAAGACCCCGACAAAAATGTTTGATGCCTTGACTAGACTATATGAAGGAAATAACATAAACCGGAAGATGAATCTAAGAACTCAACTGAAGAATACAAGGATGCAAAAAGAAGAAATGATTCAGGAATACTTATCTAGAATATCAGAATTCAAAGAACAGCTAGAAGCTATTGGAGATACCATAGACAAAGACAAACTCATAATTATGGCCCTAAATGGTCTCAAAAGACCTTGGGATGCTTTCATCCAAACGATATGTGCCAGAAAGGAGAAACTAAAGTTTGACAGTCTATGGGAAGAATGCATCCAAGAAGAAACAAGAGTAGCGAATCAGGAAGCATTACTAGCTAAGGATGATGATCAAGCCCTAGCTACTCACACCAAAGGAGGAAGGAAGAAACCCTACTTCCAAAAGGAGACTCATAAAGAGCCTCAACAATCAAATAAATTCAATCATAAAGAATCTCATCCAAGGAGATTTCAGAAGAGAGGAAAATGAAAGGAAAGAGACTACTCATCTGTACAATGCTATCATTGTGACAAGATGGGACACACTGCGAAGTTTTGTCCAGCTAGACGAGAAGAATACAAGAGAAAACATAAGAGTCTCCATGCCCATGTAGTTGAAGATGAAGAGCCACCCGCAAAGATGATAAGAGAGCATATCAAAGACCATGTCTTGATCTCGACCCTTTCAGGATCTGTAACACCTGGAGAGGACACATGGCTCATTGATAGTGGTGCATCCAAGAACATGACGGGACAAAGAAACATTCTCTCTTGTATCTCAGAAAATAAGTTTTCTCAGAAAGTGACACTTTGTGATGATTACCAATATCCCATCAAGGGAGTGGGAGAATAAAACCATAAACTAAATTCAGGGAATTCACTAAAAATGAAGGACATACTATATGTACTAGGCTTGAAGAAGAACCTACTCTCCATTTCATCTTTAGAAAAGAAAGGCTTCAGAGTTACCTTTATAGATGGAGAAGTTCTTATGTGGGCTAAAGGAGAAACCTTAAATAAAGAAATCATCATTGGAAATGAAGAAAATGGCTTGTATAAACTAAAGGGTCACTCAAAGGCTGCCATGACCCACGCCATTGAAAACTCATGTGAACTTTGGCATACAAGGTTAGCCCACATCAACTACAAGGCACTACCATACATATGCAAAGTGGTCACAGGTTTACCAGAACTCAAAGGTGACCATAAAGGCATATGTAATGGATGTGCACAAGGGAAGAATATCAAGAACCCGTTTCCTAAGGGGGACAACAAGACATAAGGAGTCCTAGAACTCATCCATTCAGATGTATGTGGCCCAATGCCATCATCCTCCATTAGAAGGTATGCATATTATGTATCATTCATTGATGATTAATCTCGTAAAACCTGGATATATTTCTTAGAGACTAAAGATGAAGTGTTTAGTAAGTTCAAGGAATCCAAAGCCTTGATAGAGAACCTTTCTGAAAGAAAGATTAAGATACTCAGGTCATATAATGGATGAGAATATACCTCAAAAGAGTTTGTGAACTTCTATAAAGATGTTGGGATCAAGAGGGTACTCACTACTCCCTATAATCCCCAACAAAACAGTGTAGCTGAACGAAAGATCAGAACCATACTGGAAGCTGTGAAGACTATGATCCATGATCAAGATCTTCCTATGTGCTTATGGGCAGAAGCAGCAATGGCAATTGTTTATGTGCAGAACCAATTATTCCATAGTGCACTTGGGCTCAAAACACCAAAAGAGATGTTCACCGAAAAGAAGCCATAGGTAAGCCATCTCAAAATATTTGGCTGTCCAGTGTTTATTCATATACCTAAAGAAAAGAGAAACAAGCTGGACCCTTCAGGAAAGAAGGGAATATTTGTGGGATATTGTGAGGTCTCCAAGGCCTTCAGAATCTATATACCAGGTCAACATCACATTGAGATCAGTAGGGATGTGACCTTTGATGAAGATGCAGAGCTCAAGAAATCTAAGCTATGCCATCTTGAAGAGGTATGTGAAGAGGAACCCATAATCCCCAGTACTGCAATGAGGGAGGTTCCCAGAGCTGCAAAACTAGTGAGGGAAGTCATAACTCCCCCTGATGAGGAACTTCTAGAAGACCATGATATAGTAAAAGTGCAAGAACCTCCTCAGATGACAATCCTCCAAAAAAGAAAGCCAACTTGGGCTAGAGAGCTTATTCAAGATGGAGAGAAGTGTGGTGTTCCCCAAGGAACTATGAGACAGGTGAAAAGACCAAAGCCATTCTCCAGTTATACGGATTTGATGTGTGATCTCATAGAAGAGGAGCCTACATGATTTGAAGAATCCATTCAGAGGAAAGAATGGGAAGATGCCATGACAGAGGAATACCAATCCATAATGAAGAATGAAGTATGGGAAATAGTTCCCAGATCGAAGAATAAAGATGTGGTATCCTCCAGATGGCTCTTCAAAATAAAACATGCTGCTGATGGAAGTATTGAGAAGTATAAAGAAATATTTGTTGCTCGTGGCTTTTCCTAGAAGGAAGGCATTGACTATGAAGAGACATTCGCTCCTGTGTCTAGATACACTTCGATCAGGACCATCATAGCTCTTGCAGCTAAGATGAAGTGGAAGCTACACCAGATGGATGTGAAGACAACTTTACTAAATGGTGTCATCGAAGAGGAAGTGTATATAGAGCAACCTCAAGGATTTGAGGTTGAAGACAGGAAGTCTCATGTCTGCAGATTGAAGAAAGCCTTATACGGATTGAAGCAAGCTCCTAGAGCTTGGTATGGCCATATAGACAGTTTCTTGACGAGCTTAGGATTTACCAAGAGTAAAGCAGACTCAAATCTCTACTTCAAAATCATGAATAATGAGCCAGTAATCTTACTACTATATGTGGATGACTTATTCTTAACTGGAGAAGAAAATCTCATCACTGAATGTAAAAAGAGACTTGAATCAGAATTTGAAATGAAAGACCTTGGCCTAATGCATTATTTCTTAGGTCTTGAGGTATGGCAGAGTCCCGAGAGGATCTTCCTTAACCAAGGGAAGTATACAGTTCTAATCTTGAAGAGATTCGACATGTTGGAATGCAATCCCATGAATACACCCATGGAAACAAAGATAAAGTTGTTGGTCGATACGTCGTCAGAATTGATTGATGCCAAACTGTATAGATAGATTATTAGATTGCTGATGTACCTGACGAACACCAGACCATACATTTGTTTTTCCATGAACACCTTGAGTCAGTTTTTGGTAGAACCTAGACGTGTTCACCTAGTGGCTACAAAACATGTGATGAGGTACCTTAAAGGTACAATAGATTATGGTCTCAGCTATGATGGAGATCATAATTTCACATTGAGTGGATATACTGATGCAGATTGGATAGGAAGTGTTTTTGACAGGAAAAGCACTTTAGTATGCTGTTTTAGTTTGGGATAAGCTATGATCTCATGGCAAAGTAGGAAGCAATCTAGCATTGCTCTCAGCACAGCGGAAGCAGAATACATTGATGCATGTTCTGCTAGCTGCGAAGCTACATGGCTTCGAAAATTGCTGACCAACCTATTTGACTTAGAGATGAGAGCAACCTTGATTCTATGTGATAACCAGAGCTGCATAAAAATGAGAGAGAATCTTGTATTCCATGACAGGTCGAAGCACACAGAGATATGTTATCCTTACATCCGTGACATGGTACAAAGAGGAGCCTTAAATCTCTAGTACATTAGCACGGATGAACAGGTTGCTGGCGTGTTGACCAAGCCCCTATCTCATGTGAAGTTTGAGTACTTCTGAGATAAGCTTGGCATAGTCTGAAAGGACCTTCCTCGAAAGGGGGAGTAGTTGTTGTGATGAGATATTCCCTGCTTCTGACCCTATGGTTGTGATGTAAAGAAGGACATGTACCTTGCTTCTGACCTAGTTGTCAGACGTAAAGCAAGATGAGATGTGTTACTTGCTTCTGACCTAGTTGTCAGATGTAAAGCAAGATGAGATGTGTTCCTTGCTTCTGACCTTGTTGTCAGATGCAAAGAAAGATGAGATGTGTACCTTGCTTCTGACCTAGTTGTCAGACGTAAAGAAAGAAGATATGTTCCTTGCTTCTGACCTAGTTGTCAGACGTAAAGAAAGAAGAGATGTTCCTTGCTTCTGACCTAGTTTTCAGATGTAAAGAAAGATGATATGATGAGACTAGCACTGAGCTTTTGGCTGGATAGCCGTGACGTAAAGTCATTTTAGTATCCTGCTTTCGACCGAATGGTTGTGACGTAAAGCAGGACGAGTATCTTGCTTCCATCTTGAGTGCTGTGACGTAAAGCAAGACAATGAGATGAGACAAGTATTGAGCTTCCAGCTTGACAGCTGTGACGTAAAGCCAGTCTTGTATTATGATGAGCTAGCCTTGTGCTGTGATGATGATGATGTATCATTTTTTATACTAATACATATTGATGCAGATGATGATGGCATTCCTTTGAGAAAGACGATGCTGCCGATGAAGAAAACTTTCGATGATTTATAGATACGCCAGCCATTGTTCCAAGATGATATTGTTGATGATGTCCTCTCACCCACTTGATGCTGTTGATGATGCTGTCCTCTCTCTCTCGCATGATGCTGCTGAAGAATACCCTTCTTGTTAAGGGGGAGTGTTGAAATAATGTAATTGCAAAGAGTATTATTATTATTATTATTAATATATTATTCATAGGATCAATCCCCATTGTGGATTGATCATGTCGGTTATTGTAATAGGACCAAATCCCCTTTTGCGGATTGGTCAAAAGACAATTGTAATAGGTAGAATAAGAAGTCAGCCCCACCATATATTAAAGAGACCCATAAATATAATAAAGGTGGGTTTACCCACCGAGTTTGAGAAGTCATCCCTGCCAGTTAAGAGTCACTTCACACGTGCCAGACTTGTATAAATAAAGGAGGCTAGCACCTCACTTAGATACAAATCACTTTCTCATTTTGAGAGACAAGTTCAGATCTGCTACCAGAGAATAAGGAGAGAGAGAGAGTGGCGCATATCTAGGAGAGGACTTTCTGTATTAGCATAAGAGATCTCTTGGCATTGTATTGGATATCTATATTAAGGAAGTTTTGCTGGGTTTTCTTCCCCTAGAAGGTTTCCCAGGATAAATGTTGTGTCTCTTGTGAACTCCTAAACTGTGAAATTCTCCATTCTATGTCAACAGGACACTCATGGCTTGATGATCGACAAAAAACACCTAATTTCCCCTCAGTGCATGCATTCCTTCCCTTCATTCGACCCTTGAATATGATTCAGACATCTGGCAAAAATTTAAACTACGCTTTTATAATAGTTCGATGAAGTGAGCCTAAGGCTCTGGCATTGGGGCTTGGCATTTGGTGATTTGTGTTGTGTTGTGATGTGCAGGTGACTTGGAGCTAGGATCTGGAGATAAAACTTGGCCCTTTGGCCTCAATTTTGGTAAAAAAAAAAATGCTCTTTAATCACCTCCGTGTGGCTTGGTGCTCGACATGTGGACTTGTTGATGCAGGTGCTGCTAGTTGGCAGTATTGGAGATTGGTCCCTAGGGGATTTATTCAATAAGAAAAACAGTTTTACATCCATGCTGCTCAAAGACTCTAGCTTTGGTAGTGCTCTGTGTAATTCACAACACCATCGTTTCACCAGTCTTAGGAGATTTGGTATCACTTTCGTCAGTGACTTTCCAGTAATAGATTTGACTAAAGTCTTACGCCAATTTTGTAGATGCAAATTCTTGTGCTAATAGAGCCTCTGGTCACTATTGGACACAACGATCACCAAATCCACAACCTTCCACCCCTAAATTGATGGGTAGACATAAGTCATCAATCAAATGATCATTCATATCTTGCACACGTACAACTCCAAGCATCCATGCACATGGGATGAGAGTCTCCCCTATGTTAAACAAAACTACAACAAATCTCTCCATATCTTGACCGACCACCTACCCTTTCAAGTGGGGATGGGATTTCAACCATTAGGTCCCATTGATGTCGCATTTCCCCTTGCGACCACATAGGAATAATCTTCCCATGTTCAATCCGAGGCCAACAAAACCACCAAGTTCATTGAACTGATTCAACACATCTCCCAACAGGTCCATGACATTTTTCAGAAAGACAATGCTAAGTACAAGTAACTCCATGATCAACACTGGGTGCCACACAAGTTTCAGGTGGGAGACAAGGTCTGGTTGCATTTGCAGAAAGAGCGCCTTATAGGGCTGATCCGGGGCAGGATCTTTTATGATTATGGTTGAGTTTTAAACTTGCATGAATTCATTAACCATTGAGAATTTTAACGAAAGAATGAGGAAAGAAGAGGATTATATCAGTCAAATACACATATGCAGATCTGAAAACAGTAA
>ML776940.1:1131017-1186477 GCA_009831015.1 Picea engelmannii | reverse complement strand
GACGTCAGCGTGCCACGTGTCACCCTGTGAGTGGTGACACGTGTCACTTTCGTACAGGTCAAATCGCACGACGAAAATGCCAAAATCACCTGACACGTGTCGCGTCCTGGTGATGCCACGTGTCCTCCGTACGGACCTGCCACATGTCGCCTCTTAGTTGGCCCACGTCAGCTGTACGGCCATGCCACGTCAGCTGTACGGACGTGCCACGTGGACTGTACGGCCTGCCCAGTCAGCATCAAAATTTTGCCTGTTTGACTTTTCGGACAGAACGCGATATCTTCTCCATACGGACTCCGTTTGACATAAAAATTATACCACCGGAATCAGGAAGACGAGCCGGATGCAATGGCACAGTTTTCTTTGTATTCCGAACACTTTCATTTTTGAGCATTTTTCAAGCCCTATCAGGCTTCTGGATCTGTTTTCAGATCAAGGGCCCTATCAAAAGCTTTGTACACTTTGATATGGACCTTACACCATCACTAAGGTTGTGGGTGACAATGCTTTTGAACTAAGTATTCCCCCCTTCCTTGGCCTGCACCGAATGTTCAATGTGGACCTCCTTCGACCATAATTCCCACCATTATTGGACACATCAGAGGTCGCAGAGAAGTTGACATTGAATGATCTCAAACTTGACTGCATGGAATGGGTAGCCATTGATCAGATCAGAGACAATCAGATTAAGGGCACTTGCCAATAGAGGATCCATCTTTATTGGGTTGTCAAATCAGGGAAACTCTTGCATCAAGGAAGGTGGCTCACCTGGGGCCAAGTTCATCATAAGTTTCCCCATCTGATGGGGGTGATCAACACAATGGAGACCATTTATTCCTAAGGGGGGATAAATCTAGGTGGATATTGGTGGTGACCCACCTATTCTACTAGCTCAAAGAATAGTTTTTCATTTTGGCAATTTTTTTTTACAGTTTTAGGGTCCTAAAATTCCGGGGTTGTTTTGAGGCCCTAAACGATGTTTTTTTTACTTTTCCGGGTCTAGGATCAATCATAATGTGTTCTTCTCAGCTATACCTTTTCAATGATGTATTGAGAACCCGAAATGGAGATCGTATTCAAAATTTATGCCCTCGGGAAGTTGACGTATCAACTACCCCCATCGGGGCCCACAAACCTTTTGGTGTTTCATCTCCCGGGGTTAGGGTTTTCTCATTCATGCTTGATGATAAAAATGCCTTTGGAGCCTCATTGTAATCAAATTCTTGTGAATGAGCGTAGCCGTCACCTCTCTTCTCAAATTAAGCTACCACCATTCGAGCAAGTTTGTTTCATTATGCATTTTACAGTTTCAACATGTTCTATTTCATAATAGAAGTCAAGTTTTACTATATCTTTGTGTCTTTCTTTCTTATACATCTCTATTTCATTTTGTTCCATTTATAAATCTGGATTGAATATACATCATATGTTGGACACCTAAGAGGGGGGGGGCACGAATCAGTTGTTACAGTGCTTAAACAATTATGCTTATTTTAAACTCTTTACAAAGCACTTAATGACAATCACAATGATGCAGGGAGGTAAGCAATAGAATATTCAACATCAATCACACACATGAATTATACAGAGAAAAATATTTCCTGAGGAAACCCATAAAGGGAAAAACCTCTTCTTCTTGATATGATAAGTAATCTTTATTTTTTGTACATTATCATTCTTATGAGCATCAACTCATTGTGAGGCTACCAGCTCTGTTCTGCAAGCTGCAACTTGCTGAGAGAACCAACTCTCTGGTTTCTCTAGCACCCACTAGAAGGAAACACCAACTCCTTGGTTTCTCTAGCACCCACTAGAAGGAAGCACCAACTCCCTAAGTGTTCCAGCACCAACTGGATGGAAGCACCAACTTCCAGTCACACAGACACCGACCTGTATAACAGAGAACAATAGTTCTCCTTTGCACCACCCCGCCACCCTGGTTTTTCTAGCTGCAACCAGATGGAAGCTACAACTCCCTGTGTTTAAGTACCCACTTGAAACTCTAAGGACACCAATCCTCCCTAGCACCTCCTTTCCACCCTGAAATATAAATATTTTCTTTTTTACAACTTTATCACAGTGATACAACATTTATCTATGGCGTAACACTCTCATCACTATTCTGCTACACTGTTGTGCTCTGCCTGCATTAGTGTCTCTCTCCTCGCGTCTGTTGCACTTTCTGTTATTCTCTCAGATATGCATTTATGTTCCTTTCTTCTTATGTGCTTCATCTCCTGCACACCACATGATTCTACCCACATGAATCACACTCAACAACAACATCAATCTCTTCTCTGTTCTGCGCTTTTATACTCTCTATGCACCTTCTTCATACTTCATGCACTATGCCACTGCATACTCTTCACTGCATCACTGTTCTTCCCTACAGATTGTTCACTGCAACTCTTTCTCTCTCCTGCATAGCTCGACAGTAGAATCACTTCACTTCTCAGTGCTGCATGATTTTCTCACATCGAGTCATCTCCTGATCATCATGGCAACTCTTCATCTTCTCTGGCGGTTCTGTCCCTATGAGTTCATCATCAGTGGTTGTTATGCTGAGATTCATTAGCTTCTCTGGTAGTCGAGACTCTTCTTCTTCTATGTCAGTTACAGCCAGTCAACTATGGCTTCTTTGGCTTCTAGCCCCTTACTTCGCGTGACCACCGGTGGTGACCAAGCGCTTATTGAAAAGGCGCTTCCTGATTTTTGTCTAGTGAGCGCTGGCTCCATTTCACGATATGAACTTGGGCTATGAGATTCATGTGACCAAGCGATTACAGGTGCATCCAATGGTGGTTTAGAGAAAAATTATTTTCTCCCTGCAATTCACCACGAGCCTCCACTCATCCTTTCTCTAAAACTGTGGTTTCGATTGCGGCCCGCTTACGAAAAATTAAGGCCCGAGCATGTTCTAGCCCTGCAATGGAGCACGATCATCGATCTCATGATCTTGATGGTGCTCTTGAACAAACGGTTCAGATCTATCCTCTCGAGTCCATGAACCAGATCTCTCCTTCCTCCATCAATGAATGAGGTTTACTTCATGATCCGGGCTTCGGGAGTTTCATCTCTCAAACCCTCTTGCTGCTGACTGGATATCTTCCAGAATGGAAGATCTGTTGACATTTTTCCTCTTCAATTGATGGCTCTACCTTCTTTCCTTTATCCACACATGATAATTAGTATCAACGATCAGATGAAATGTGTACTTGCTGACGTGGTTTCCCATATACCCTTTCCTGACGTGGTCTGCCACATTTCCTTGAAGAAGAGATTTGCTAACGTAATCTGCTGACGTAGATATCCCTGATCTAACGGTCATTATTTGATCTCCAGATTCGACGGTTGATGAAACTTCGCATTCCAGGGATTTCAAATCTCAAACTTTCCTGAGTGTAAACTCCTCGCATCTTTATATCTGGAGTGAATGTTTTTCATTCGATCAATATCTTATATTGACGACTCGATCTTTCTACGATGCAGCTTTTCTAGCTTATCTTGTCCTTCCACTCGAAATTGATCCGACGACTGAAGAAACTTTGCATTCCGGATATTTCAGATGTCAAACTTTCCTGAGTGTAAAATCCTTGTGTCTTTATATCGAGAGTGAAAGCTGTTCATTCGATCAGAATCTTAGATCGATGACTCGATCTTTCTACGATGCAACTTTTCTAGCTTATCCTGTCCTTCCACTCAAAATTGATCCGATGGCTGATGAAATTTCACATTCTAGAGATTTCAAATCTCAAGCTTTCATTTCTTCCATACGACAATCTCCCGTAGTTGATGATCTGCAGACACCTATCTCCCTGATTCTATGATCAGGATCTCCTCCATGATTCCGGCCTTCGGCACATTCAATTCTCAAAATTTGCTTGCTCCCGGAGCATTTCACCTGGATTCCATGATCCAATGATGTGTGTCCCTCTCGGATCATCGGTCCTCATTCACTTTGGGACTTCTGCACTTCGTCGTGCCATATCAACGATCCATGCTCCCCTTTGATTGATGACTGTGATCAAATCGCGACTTCGCGTGTTGGGTGTTTGAATGTGAGCCAAACCTGACTCTTCCAACTCCAGATATCTTAAATACTCTAGATCAACGACCCACAACCCTCTGTGATCCAATGACTATGATCAAATCGTGACTTCGTGTGTCAGGTGTTTGAACGTGAGCCAACCCTAACTCTTCCAACTCCCGATATATGAAATACTCTAGATCAATAACCCACAGCCCTTTGTGATCGAATGGTCTAGATCTTATCGAGACTTCACATTTTGCGAAGTTGGAGGACTACTCACCTCCCTTCTCTTGACTCTCGATTTTTTGAAACTTGCTCCAGATCAATGACCCACAACCCTCTATGATCTAATGGTCCGAATCTTATCGGAAGTTCGCATTTTGCGAAGTTGGAGGAATACTCACCTTTGACTTTTCCATTTCGCGAGTCAGCGAAATGCTGATCTCTCGCCACGTGTCCTCTGGATCCAACGGTTCAGATCTCATCATGATTTCTCATTTCGCAGAGTTGGAGGATGGATCTCAGCCATTATCCTCTTTGTAGTTATATTGGATCCGAAGGTTTTTGGTCCTCGACGCTCAAATCCAATGGATCAGATCTGTACTTCTCCTTTGCGCTTCCTTTGGTCACTAGAATCTGATCTAACGGACATCGAGTATTCAAGATTGGTGATCCAATGACCACTATCTCTCCTCCTCCTGAGATTACGCATTCTCCCGACTTGGAAGAATTTCTAAGTGTCAAAGGTTTTGCGAGTCCTGATCAGTTTGGGTCTCGTTTGCATTTCTGAGAACACTATCTCTCCTGAGCATTAGTAATGGAATTAACCTCGACCCTGACACACACTTGCAGTCTCCATGCAACTCTGTGCTATTCCTCTCTGAGCTTGGATTGCATAATATTTTCTTCTTCACCTGAGCTTACCTTTGATCCTTCTGCGAGCCTTGATGTATGGGATCTCATATACACATCTCAAAACGCTATCTCTCCTGAGCTTTGATCTCTACATACTGTTTTCTTATTCACCTGAGCTTATGCTGTTCCTATTTTTCCATCGATGCACACTCTGATCTTGCCATCAATGACAAGCACACTTTTTCTGTAAACATGCCAACGTCATTGCTGTTCTTTCCATCAATGAAAATCACACTCTACTTGGAAACATGCCAACAATCTCCCCCTTTGGCATTGATAAAAACCTTGAAAGACTACACTGTTCTACTTAGATCTCCAACTGTAGCATCCAAAACACATCTTTTCTCCCCATTTGACATCAATGTCAAAGAAAACATGCTCCCCCTGAGTTGTTGCAATACTTGTCAGATGTATCATATATTCAACCAATACATACTCCCCTTGACAGGATGGATTCTCTTATTTGAGTCTTGCAGAGTATTTGTATCTAACTCAGAGTCTTCTCCTTCTGATTCTTGGACCTGTTCATCTTCAACTTCAGTTGTGTCCTCTGTAGAAGACTTCAATATTGCTCACCTCTCTTACTGGGACTCCTTCATCAACCTTTTCTTGTCATAGATGAATGACTCCCCCTGTCACTCTTCTCTGATCTTATATTACAACAACTTCATTTTTCTTCCATGATGCCTACAATCCAAGGCTTTTATGACCATATTCATCACAAGAAAAGACCATTACAAACAATCGCATACTTTCTTTCCCTTTTTACAAATAAAGGACCTGTGTTAGACTTCTTAGGAGTATTGATTTCTTCCTTGTTATATCCAAGACCAGATTTTTCATTTGGTGATCTCTAACTATCCAAGATCTCATCCAAGGTCATGGAGCTGTTCAAGAACTTGATTTGGGTGTTTGACTTCACAACCTTCACAACATCTTCTTTCGGCATATGACATGTTTCTTCTTCTAATTTTTCTTTTCTTGCATAGGAGGATTCAATATCAACATCATTATCTGTCCTTATGCCTTTAGCCACCACTTGTCCCGAGTTTATAATTTTTACCTTACAATCTTTGGACGTGAACACCTCTTTAGAGCCTTTGTCACACATTTGAATTATATTGAGAAAATTATGTTTCAGACCATATACAAACAGAACATCCTGGGAATCTACTTTGCCTTTACTCAAACTCACCATCCCTTTACCCTTGATTTTACCTGGTTCATCATTTTCAAAGATCACATTTCTTGTTTTTCTTTTACTTATAGGAAGAAGCTTATCTTTTCTCCAGTCATGTGCTTGGAACATCCACTCTCTATATTCCAGGAGTCCTTTTGTTTTTGAGTTGAAATTACTGAACCACATTTTTCACTATCTTTCATTTTCCACGTGCTAGCCTTTCTAGCTAAGATCTTTGTCCCTGGATCTAATTTGTAATTATTTAGATGGCAGTTTGCAGCTTTGTGGTCGAATTTATGACAATTATAACATTCAAGCTCATTGTTCAATAGGTCAAAGTGATTGTTGCAACATTGTCTACTCATTGACTGTTTATTATTCCTTGACCTCCTCAGTTGCATGTCTCTAAACTTAATTTGACAATTTGCAATCTGTGGTTTTTTGTTACTTGGCTGTCTCATTCTCTGTTGTGGAAGATATTTATTCCTTGGGAATCTTGATTACTCATGTCTAAATATTAAGGAACAATTTACAGCTTTGTGGCCAAAGTTAGAACAATAGAAAAAATATCCATAGAAAAAGTCTTTGTACCTGGAAAATGACTGTCTTCTTTGAGCAGGTCGATTTCTTCCATGTTGATGATTTGCTTGAGCAGAGGGTGTATTATTTCTTTGTTCTACAGATTCAATTCTGACACCTTTTTCTTTACTCCTCCTGGGTGGTTGATTATCTTCCTTTGTTTTTGCAAGTTTGTTGTTGTCATTGGTTGTAGATTTGACAAACTTAGATGGAGTCTTTGTTGCTTGGCTGACCACTACTTGATCCCTCTTCATAACCCAAACCAGTTTTCAACTTTGTATTCCTTCGCTGATTCAGAATGATGGCTAATCCTTCTGAGGCTTTGATACTTGATAGATTTTGATGATACAAGGCTTGAAACTTTTCCAACTCTTTCCTAGTTTTCACTACTTATTCTTCCAGAGATTCACATCTTGTCTTCTTTTCTGATAAATGTTGTTTCAAAATGTCTTTGATTTTCTTTGCCTCTTCTAATTCCACTTTTAGCAGGGCAAAGTCTTCATCAGATTTTTTACTTCTTTCTTGAACTATATCAACAATTGTTTTTGTTTTCTCTTCTTAAGTCTGAGTCTGTCAATCTCTTCTAAAGAACTGATCAACTCTCCTTCCAAGTCAACCACAACTTCTTCAATATTGACATTACTTCCCATGATTTCATTATCATAATCCTCTTTGGCCATAAACATGAAGTCATTTACCTTATATTCATATGAAGAGTCATTATTTGTGTCTTCTGAAGAGTCATCATTGTTTACACATAAACTTTTCTTTTTATCAAATCTTTTGGATTTGTACTTATCTTCACCTTTAGAGTTCTAGTCCTTCTTCTTGTGTGGACACTTAGATGCAAAGTGACCTATATTTCCAGAGTTAAAGCATTTGAAGAGAAACTTGTCTTGGTACTTACCTGATCCTTTCTTTAGTCTTCTCACAATTTTTGCTTCAATTTCATCAGGCTCAGAATCCTCATTCTTGTCTGCTTTAAATGATGCTTCTCTAGTGGTAGATTTATCTTTACTAATCCTCATTTCATAAGCAGTTAGAGTTCCTAGGAGTTGATCAATAGATAGAGTCTTAAGATCATTTAGTTCTTCTATTGCAAAATTTTTTGGATTGAATCTACCAGGAAAAGATCTTAAGATCTTCTGAACTAATAATACATCTTCAATCTTCTCACCAAGACCTTTCATGGAATTTACAAGCTCCTCAACTCTTAAGAAAAATTTATTAACTGTCTCATCCTCATTCATATTTAGTTGTTCAAATTGTAATCTGTAGGTTTGAAGCTTGGCATCCTTTACCTTCTCATTACCTTCATAACTTCTAATGAGTTTGTCCCACATTGATTTGGTAGATTTTAAGTGCATAAATTTTACAAATTCTGCTTCTGCAAGCCCACTCAGAATAGAATTCATAGCCTTAGCATTGAAGCTGAATTCTAGCTTGTCATCCTTAGAAGCTAGTACAACCGAATTTACATAACCAGTCTCTACCACATCCCAAACATCTACACCTAAATCCATTATGTAGGTTCTCATCCTAACTTTCTAGAAGCCAAAGTTTGTTCCATTGAACAGAGGAGCCTTATTGGTTGAAGTTCCTCCATGGCTAGTCATGTTTAAGCTCTAGGATCTACCCTTAAATAAAGGGAAATTTATTTGATACCAATTGTTGGACAACTGAGNGGGGGGGGGGGGTGAATCAGTTGTTACCGTGCTTAAACAATTATGTTTATTTTAAAATCTTTACAAATCACTTAATGATAATCACAATGATGCAGAGAGGTAAGCAATAGAATATTCAACATCAATCACACACATGAAATATACAAAGACAGATTTTCCTGAGGAAACCCATAAAGGGAAAAACCTCTTCTTCTTGATATGATAAGTAATATTTATTTTCTGTACATTATCATTCTTATGAGCACCAACTCATTGTGAGGCTACCACCTCTGTTCTGCAAGTTGCAACTTGCTGAGAGCACCAACTCTCTGGTATCTCTAGCACCCACTAGAAGGAAGCACCAACTCCCTGGTTTCTCTAGCACCCACTAGAAGGAAGCACCAACTCCCTGGTTTCTCTAGCACCCACTAGAAGGAAGCACCAACTCCCTAAGTGTTCCAACACCAACTGGATGGAAGCACCAACTTCCAGTCACACAGGCACTGACCTGTATAGAAGAGAACAATAGTTCTCCCTTGCACCACCCTGCCACCCTGGTTTTTCTGGATGCAACCAGATGGAAGCTACAACTCCCTATGTTCAAGCACCCACTTGAAACTCTAAGGAAAACAATCCTCCCTAGCACCTCCCTTCCACCCTGAAATATAAATATTTTTTTTTTTACAACTTTATCATAGTGATACAACATTTATCTATGGCTTACCAATCTCTTCACTATTCTGCTACACTGCTCTGCTCTGCCTGCATCAATGTCTCTGTCCTCATGTCTACTGCACTTTTTGTTCTTCTCTTAGATATGCATTTATGTTCCTTGCTTCTTCTGTGCTTCAGATCCTGCACACCATATTCTTCTACCCGTATGAATCACACTCAACAACATCAACAATCTCTTCTCTGTTATGTGTTTTTATAATCTCTATGCACCTTCTGCATACTTCATGCACTATGCCACTGCATACTCTTCACTGCGTCATTGTTCTGCCCTATAGGTTGTTCACTGCAGCTCTTCCTCACTCCTCCATAGCTTGACAACAAAATCACTTCACTTCTCTGTTCTGCATGCTTTTCTCAGATCGAGTCATCTCCTGATCATCATGGAAACTCTTCATCTTCTCTTGTGGTTCTATTCCCTGTGAGTTCAACATCAATGGTAGTTATGATGAGATTCCTTTGCTTCTCTGGCAGTCGAGAATATTCGTCTTCTCTTTCAGTTACAACCAGTCAACTATGGCTTCTTTGGCTTCTAGCCCCTTCCTTCGCGTGACCACCGACAATGACCAAGCGCTTATTCAAAAGGCACTTACCGATTTCTGTCTAGTGAGCATTGGATCCATTTCACGATATGACCTTAGGCTATGAGCTTCATGTGACCAAGCGATTATGGGCATGTCCAAAGGTGGTTTAGACCAAACTTATTTTTGCCCCGCAATTCACCACGAGCCTCCACGCATCCTTTCTCCAAAACTGTGGTTTCGATTGCGGCCTGCTTACGAAAAATTAAGGCCCGAGCATGTTCTGACCCCGCAATGGAGCATGACCATATATCTCACGATCTTAACAATGCTCTTGAATGAATGGTTTAGATCTGTCCTCTCGAGTCCATAGACCAGATATCTCCTTCCTCCATCAACGACTGAGGTTTCCTTCGTTATCTGGGCTCCAAGAGTTTCAACTCTCAAACCTTGTTGTTGCTGACTGGATATCTTTCAGAATGAAAGATATGCTGACATCTGTCCTCTTCAATTGACGACTCTTCCTTCTTTCCTTTATCCACGCATGATCCTTAGTCTCAACGATTAGATGACATGTGTACTTGCTGATGTGGTTTCCCATATTCCCTTTGCTAACGTGTTCTGCCACATTTCCTTGAGGACGAGATTTCCTGACATAGATCTCCCTGATCTAATGGTCATTGTTTGATCTCCAGATCCGACGGTTGACAGAACTTCGTATTCCGGGGATTTCAAATCTCAAAATTTCCTGAGTGTAAACTCCTCGCATCTTTATATCCAAAGTGAATGATGTTCGTTAGATCAAGATATTAGTTTGATGACTCGATCTTTCTATGATGCGGATCTGATAGCTTATCCTGTCCTTCCACTAGAAATTGATCCCATCATTCACTCTATCACATCCAGGGGACACACTAAGACCAAGGGACATCTTTCACTCATTCAGGATATCACATACGGTAGGAGAAACCATTCTTCATTGCATTCCAGAGATTTCAAATCTCAAACTTTCCTGAGTGTAAAATCCTCGCATCTTTATATCCAGAGTGAATGTTGTTCATTCAATCAGGATCTTATATCGACGACTAGATCTTTCTGCAATGCATATTTGCTAGCTTATCATGTCCTTCCACTCAAAATTGATTTGAAGACTGACAAAAATTCACTTTCAAGAGATTTCAAATCTCAAAATTTCATTTCTTCCTTACGACAATCTCCCGGAGTTGATGATCTGCAGCACCTGTCTCCCTGATTCTATGATCAGGATCTCCTCCGCGAGTCTGGCCTTCGATACTTTCAATTGTCAAACTTTGCTTGCTCCCGAAGCATTTCACTTGGAGTCCATGATCCAACAACACGTGTCCCTCTTGGATCAACTGTCCTTGTTCACTTCGGGACTTTGACACTTCGGCCTTTAGGACTTCGTCATGCCAGATCAACGGTCCACGCTCTCCCTTTGATCGATGACTGTGATCAAATCGCGACTTCCCGTGTCGAGTGTTTGAACATGAGCCAACCCTGACTCTTCCAACTCCCGATATCAAAAATACTCTAGATGAACGGCCCACAACCCTCTGTGATCCAATGACTGTGATCAAATCACGAATTTGCATGTCGGGTATTTGAACGTGAGACAACCCTGACTCTTCCAACTCCCGATATCTAAAATACTCTAGATCAACGACCCACAACCCTCTATGATCCAATGACCCATATCTTATCAGGACTTTGCATTTCACGAAGTTGGAGGACTACTCACCTCCCTTCTCCCGACTCCCAATTTTCTGAAAATTTCTCCAGATCAATGACCCACAACCCTCTATGATCCAACAGTCTGAATCTTATTGGGACTTCGTGTTTTGCGAAGTTGGAGGACTACTCACCTTTGAATTTTTCAGTTTGCGAGTCAGCGAAATGTTGATCTCTCGCCACGTGTTCTTTGGTTCCAACGGTTCATATCTCATCACGATTTCACATTTCACGGAGTTGGAGGATGGCTCTCGACCATTATCCTTTTCGCATTTATACTGGATCCAATGGTTGTTGGTCCTTGGTGCTCAGATCCAATGGATCTGATCTGTAGTTCTCCTCTATGCTTCCTTTGGTCACTAGACTCTGTTCTAACGGACATCGGGTATTCAGGATTGGTGATCCAATGACCATTGTCACTCCTCCTCCTGAGCTTATGCATCCTCCCAACTTGGAAGAATTTCTAAGTGTCAAAGGTTCTGCGAGTCCTAATGACTTTGGGTCTCATCTCCATTTCTGAGAACACTATCTCTCCTGAGAATTGGTAATGGAATTAACCTCGGCCTTGGCATACACTTGCGCTCTACGTGCAACTCTGCGCTATTCCTCTCTGAGCTTGGATTGCACACCGTTTTCTTCTTCACCTGAGCTTAAATTTGATCCTTCTATGAGCCACGACCTTTGATCCTTCTACAAGCCTTGATGTATGGGATCTTGTCTGTGCATCTCAAAATGCTATCTCTCCTGAGCTTTGATCTCTACATACTGTTTGCTTCTTCACCCGAGCTTACGCTGCTCTTGTTTTTCCATCGATGCACACTCTGATCTTGCCATCAATGAAAATCACACTATGCCTGTAAACATGCCAACATCGCTGCTATTCTTTCCATCAATGACAAGCACACTCTATCTGGAAACATGCCAACATCATAAAACCCTAAAAAGGGTGACATCATGCTCCAAATGTGTGACATCAATCTAGGAGAGGGTGATGTTATGCCTTCAAAGGAAAATGTTGGGCCTCCAAAGGACCAATGGCATCCTTTGAGAGTGAAAGAGTGTGAAGTGAGGTTCCTCCTCACCCAAATCCATGCCAATCATCTTCAAAACCACACCATCCATCAAACCCTAGCCAAGATGATGACGTCAAGGAATAGAAGGTGATGTCAAGGGCCTCCAAAGGCCACGTCCTAGTATGAGAGAATTTCAATCATGTCTCCAAGTGATGTACAAAGTCCTTCTATTGGAACATTATCCATCCTTTGTGTATAAAATCCCTAGGGTACTTCCTAGCCTATGGGATTTCAACCCATATGAGTGGCACAATGACAAAAAATTCTCAAACCAAGCCTGTCTGTCCATCATCCAAGGTTCCAAGGGTGTGAGAGCCATTGTTTGAGGGTGGTGAGTCAGTATATGACTCCACTGATCTCTATCACATGTGCCAAATTCCTACAATAAAGGAACAACACCTTGGGTACAAGCCCAAGATGTCCCTCAAAGAACCATATCAGGGCCATCCAAAAACAATTAGAGTATAAAACATGGTTAGTCAAAGTTCATAAGAAACATTAGTCCTTAAACCATGCAAAGTAAGTTTCAACTTAAGATATAAGCCATGTAAGAAAACTTTCCTCAGTATCCCCTTCAAGCATCACACTAGTCCAGGACCCCATGTGAGTTACCAAGTATAAGTATGGGAGGGACCTTCATCCAACTGTATTAGGTGTGCAACATAGATAAGAAATAAATAACCCAGGTAGAGGGATAGGTCCTGAGAGTGACAAGCGAAAGTAAAAACCCACCAAGAGTAAGTGTGAAGATGATATGGTTTAGGGCTTCCTTCATTTCTCATGGTATCATTGAATCCATCTCTATGAGCACTTTTGTTGAGGGTTTGCTTGCTCTTGAGTTACCCAATATTTGCATGCCACCTTTTTCCAAACCCCTTTTTGTCTTTTTCTAGTCCATGCTTTTCATTTATATTTGCAAATTTGTGGGTCCCCTTTTATATAGGGTTTCAAGCTTTAGATTTAATTTTTGGGACCGGGGCAAGAAATGAATAAGTAGAGCTCAAGTTGGACCAACTTTTGGTGGTCCTACCTTGCTATGGTCACTTTGTTTTCTAGCATCATTTTCTTATTCTTTTATAGAATCTACAATTAACCTCCAAGTCGTCAGCCCCTTTCTCATGAGATAATGAACCATGATCCATTGCCGAAGTTCAGTATATATGAAAGACTTCAAGATGGAAGGTGTTAAGTATGGTTGGGAGTGGAACTTTACCCTTGGGAGGTCCCCCCAGTATTACCCCTTTTCCTTGGGCGGTGACAACACAAGACTAGAGCACTAAAGCTGATCACCAAGGTGAAACAAGGAAACTGACACAATTTCTCAAACCAATGATCCATTATCCGAATTCAACCAAAGATAATCATCCACATTATTGAAAAATTAAGCTGGAAACTTTGCATGAAAGAAGGACTAACTTACCTCATGGTGATAATGGCTTACCATCTCCCATACCCTAGGTTGCTTGAATGTGATGAACCATGGTTAATCTACTGGGAGGAAAATGAGGGGGGCTACTAGGTTTCCATCTATGGACATGCTGATCATAATAATCATGGTGTATATCATGTTCTCCATTGCGGGACTCAAGACATGATCTCCTCTAGTTACCCATAAGCATGGGGGGGGGGGGTAACAATATGCATTAGTATGCATTTGTAGTTAGGTAATCTGATGGTCACGATATGTTCCCAACATAGAGTGATATGACATATGATATTACCCTTGATATTAATGACTACATTGATCCATGGCTTAACACATGATTGGTGCATGATCTCTATTTAAAGAGCATGGAGGGTCATTTTCCGATGATTGATTGTGAGAAATTTTCTTGTAAATCTCTTTGTAATATTTTTCTTTTGCATTAATAAATTGCTCCAAGTGGCCACATTGGATGGGGCCGTGGATGTTTCCTTGTAGGGGTTTTACCACGTCAAAACATTGGTGTGTTGATCTATGATCTGGTTGTGTGAGTGGTTACTAAAGGTGTTTTCCCTCTATTGGAATACCTATGTTGTCGAACAAGTGTTGGGTGTTGTGCATATGTTGTCATTGATGTCAAACTGATCATATACATAACAGTTAGAGGAAGTTGTGAGAGTATGAAAAAATAAGTGCACATATGGATTGAATGATGAAAGGATCAATGGCGCATAAAAGGAGAAATGACACATAAGATATGGAAAAAAGTATGGTGCACAAATAGAGGAAGTAGTGAAAGGATGAAATCAAAGTGCGCACAGAACAACATAATAACTTGTGACGTAGCGCATAAATGTAGTGCAACAAAGTAAACTGCGACAAATCCTTTTGTATGAGATTGTGGATTGGATAAGAGTAAGTTGGTGTTTGCAATGCAATGATGTTTGTGAAAATATAACAGAGCGTCTTGAGCAAAGCGACAAGTGACAGAGTGGACCGCGACAAAATGTGTGGAATATTGTGCAAATGAAAATTTGTAGGGTGTCTTAAGCTAGTGAGACAAATGGTGTAGTGGAGTGCGACAAGATGAAGTATGAAGTGGAATGCAATGTAACGAGTGGAAGTTTGGAAGTCAAGATAGCGAGACACCAGACATCGCTCACAATTTGGTGGGGCAACTGTCTGAGCATTATGTAGGTCAAGTGCAACAATGAGCATTCCATATGAGCAGTGGATGCTTTGCATGTATTTGTTGTGTCATTATTTAGGAGGCACTCTGGTGACCTACAGCTCAATCACAGGAAGATTTGGTCCATTTGATTTAGTCAAATTTTGTCCACAATGTAACTCTCATGCATCTACATACTGTATTTATACAAATTGTAATTGATAGGAGTTTGATGAGGTCAAAGTTTGTCCATAATGTAACTGTCACACATCTACATACTGTTTTTAGACAAAGTATAACTAATAGGATTTTGCTGTGGTCAAATTTTGTCCACAATGTAACCGTTACGCGTCCACATATAGGAAGGTGAACTCAAGAACAATACTATAAATATGGTTGTGCCCTGATCAAAATTTGAGATGAAAAATGTGAAGATAGAATATTCTGTAACCGTTCGAAGTAACAGAGATGTAAATTTGTAAGTTTGTATTGAAAGGTTTAATACTATAACATAATTTTTTTCAGTTTAGGGTGGAAGGGTGGTGCTAGGGTGAGTCAGATATCAATGAGGATTAAAGTCCTCACACTTGTAACAGGTTGGTGGTTGAGAGGATCGACGTCCTCATTATATTTTAGTTCCCAAGAGGATTGGTGTCCTCATTATCTGAAATAGGTGGGTGCTCGTTGAGCTGAAAATTATAAATTGTCAGTTGGTGCTTGCAGAAGAACATAAAGAATATGTTTTGTGGTTTTTTCTTGCATTCGGTTTCCATGTAAAAAAAATTGTGTACTGTGTTTACTGCACTGTTTTGATTTCTTCATGTATGTGTTATTTAGTGCACACTTATAAAACTAACTTAAATGGATGAAAAGAAAGAAAAATCAGAAAATTAATACAATACTAATTCATCCCCCCCACCCCTTTGAGTATTTCTATGTGTTTCAACAATTGGTATCAGAGCAAGGTTCCTTCAGCGACAGTCTAACAACTGGAAGGAAGATCATAGAAAGTATGGAAAGTCAAGATTCATTTCCTTCTTTAAGAAGACCTCCCTTGTTCAATGGAACAAATTTTGCATTATGGAAAATTAGAATGAAGACCTACTTGATGTCTCTTGGTATGGAAATCTAGAAAATTGTGGTAGATGGTTATAAAATCCCTACTAATCTTCCAACTCATGAAGTTGGTAAGAAAAATTACTACAGTGATGCAATATATATGAACTCTATCCAAGGAGGACTTACAAAAACAAAATTTGTTAAAGTAATGCAGTTGGAATCCATAAAGGAAATATGGGACAAACTGGTAAAAAATTATGAAGGAGACGAGAAAGTCAAGTTGGTTAAACTTCAAACCAAAAAAATGAAATTCAAAATCACAAGGATGGGTGAAGATGAAAATGTTGCAGGTTTCTTTTTCAGGGTGGGTGAGATTGTAAACACTATGAAAGGACTAGGAGAGGAAATAAAAGAAGATATGATAGTTCAGAAGGTACTGATATATCTTCCCTCAAGAATTTATGCAAATGTCTTTGCTATAGAATACATGCATGAACTAGATAAACTAACTATGGAAAAGCTTCATGGAATTCTAACTACTTATGAGACGAGGACTAGGAAATATCAGTCAGATCTAAATGATGCAATTTTCAAAGCATCAGTTAAATCTTCAACATCTCAAGATCATGATTCATCAGAATACTTCTTAGAAGAAGAAGAAGCTAGCTTTGTGAGAAAAATAAAGAGGGGCTATGGAAAATATAAAGGAATGTTACGATTTAAATGCATTCATTGTGGTAAAGTTGGCCACTTTGCTTTTAAATTTTCTTTCAAAGGAAATAAAACCAATGAAAAGGAAAGAAAAGGAAAGGATAAACCTAGCAAATTTAAAAAGTCTTTTAAAAGGAATAGTTTTTATTCAAAGGAGGATAGTAGTAGCTCTGATGAAGAAAAAGATGAGTCAGATTTGATTCAGGATGAAAAAATTCTCATGGCTTTGGAACAACACAAATCTGATCAAATAGACACAAAAGAGTATGAAGTTGTAGTAGACATGGAAGGAGAACTCATTAGTTCTATGGAGGAAATCTCTCGACTCAAGAAAAAGAACAGACTAAGAAAAGAATAGTTGCAGGTCTACAAAGACAAAGATTGTTGGACAATTGGTTTAGATTGATGGATAGATGGTTTGGATAGTTGGTTTTCATTGATTTCAACCCGTGAAGAGTGATGTTGTAGATTGATGTCAACCCTTGGAGAATTCTGGTAGCACAAAGGTATGGATAAGGGTCCTGAGTTTGTTTGAGGTATAAAGGAATGAAGATCAATGAATATGCAGGTAGGACTATTCTAGATGGATAGTACATGTCTTTCCATTTCTGGTGATATGTGGAACATCACATAAATCCTCACGGTTAGAGAGTTATGGCCTTGTGAAGTTGGAGAACCCTCATGAGTTATCTAGAAGCCCCTAGAAGGTCAAAGAAGTCAAATTATTCTAGAAACTCCTAGAAGAAGTTGACTAGTCAAAGTGGGTGAAACTATGAGTTAATAATGGTTTATGTGGTTTCATTAAGAAAATAATTAAAAACAAATTAGTTGCAACTAGAAGTGGAGAACTTACTATTTGTGGATAAAGTGGTTGTAAGTGGGCAAGTGGTTAGAAGTGGGTTATCCCTAAAAGAGGGAAGTTGGGTAAAGTTGGTTAGAAGATAACTTCTTGAGGAAGCTACTTGGAGAGTATAAATAAGAGAGAAAGGGTCTCCTATTAGCACATATTGAATATCATTGAATATCTATTTTTTGAAAGGTTATTTGGGCAGGTATTATTAATAGATCAAAATCGCGGCATAAAAATCACGACAGAAAAATCGTGGTAGAAGAATCACGGCAACAAAACCATGGTAGCAGAATCATGATAACAAAACTGTGACAAAAGAATCACAGTGGCAGAACCACGACAATAGAATTGCGGCAACAAAACCGCGGTAGCACAATCACGGTAGCAAAACTGCGACAACATATTTGGCAGCTGCAGAAAGTTGGCAGTTTGGTAACCACATCAGATTTTCATATTGGAATTGTTCCAACTGTTGCATGGTATGGTATAGGTCTTGATGATTGCTACAGGATTAAAGGTATGGTTTTGGCACATGGTCTTGTGTAAGGGTTTATGGTATTTGATTTATGGAGAGTGTGGTGTATTGCTAGAGGTATCTTGTTGGTTATCTTGGTGTATGTTATTGGTATGTGGTAGAGATATATGATTAGGTACATGGATGAGATGCATACTTGAGGTACATAGTGATCTTGATACATCTTGTTGAGACATAGTTTGGTTTGTTGTTGATACATGATTGGTACATGTTGTTGGTTATCTTTGTATAGTGTTGATGTACATGGTTGATGTGCATTGTTGGCATGACATGGTTTGAGTGATATTCTTGCGATATTGGGTATGAGATCTATGTTATCAGATCTGCTATATTGAGGAGAGTATTGGTACATGCTGTTGGTGTATTTGGTATATGTTGGTACAAGTTGATTACAGGTTATTGGTACATATTGGTACAGGTTGTTGGTACATATTGTGATAGGTTATTGGCATAGATTAGTACAGGTTTACAGTGATATATCTCATAGTGAAAGTGTGGTAGTGGTTTCATCATTTATTTAACACTTATATTTCAGGGCGGTTGGATGGGGAAAGTGAAGGGGGTTGTAGCCTCTTTCCAATTTGTGCTGAAGAATCAGGGAGTTGGAGCCTAAGAACTAGGTGGTTAGAGCCACCTTCCGGTTAGAGCTGGAGAACTAGGGAGTTGGAGCTTCCTTTAGGTTGTAGCCTAATAATTAGGGGGTTGGAGCCTCCTTCTAGTTGGAGCTAGAGAATTGGGTGGTTGTAGCCACCTTCTGGTTGGAGTTAGAGAGCACATGGGGTAGGAGCCTCCTTCTGGTTGGAGCCAAAGAATTGGAAGTTGGTGCTTCCTTGAATGTAATTCTTGACATATAAGAAAAACATTTCGTGGTTTTCTCCCACATTGGGTTTCCACATAAATATTGGTGTATTGTGCATTCTATGGATGTGTTTGTTAATGTTTATTATGCACTAAGTGATGCTAATGTTTATCATATAGTAATATGTTGATGATGAACAGATGAACATGGTTGAATAAGTTAAAGGAATATAAATTTTGGTTTAAAGGATTAAAAAGTGATATATTTTCTCTTACTGATTCACCCCCCCCCCTCTCAGTAATCCGACAAAGACAATAATTTCAATGAAGAAATAATCATCTTAAAAATTCAGCTAGAAGAAGCCAAAAGAAAGGAAGAAGTATTGATGAATCAAATAAAAGAAGAGGACAATATCTGCAACAAACTAAAAACATAAATAGTTGTCTTAAGAAATTTTTTAGAGAAACACAAGACTCAAATAAAATTCATAAAAGGATATGAAAATCTAGATTACATTCTAAGAAATCAGAGATCACCATATGACAAGACAAGGTTGGGATATAAGGAAAATATGAAAATCATCAAAGGTGAGTCCAACACCAGCATGGCAACCAATGAAAAGTCTACAAGCTATGTAAATGTTCTCAAGGGAAATAACAGTTAGCCTAAACAAGAAAAATATGAAAAGAAGAAGTAGTGAGAACTAGATCTTCCCAACTATGAAGCAAGGAAGCAACAAGTGCTTGAATCTTATCAAGTTGGTGAACAAAGACCGATTCCTACAAGTAATTTTTTCATTCCAAGGCATCCAATTTTTTTCTATGGATATTGTTTCTCTTGTGGCAACTTTGGACATAAGGATGTAACTTTCAAAATCTTTAGACATAAAAGAAATGTAAGAACTAGATTCAACAAATATCAAAAGATCAAGGTTCAAAATTACTTCAATAATGCCTTCTCCCCTTTACTAAATGATCTTGAGTGCCACATATGCAATAATTTTGGACACAAGGCAAGTGAATGCAGAATCAAGTTGCTGCCTACCTTTAGGCAAGCCATACAAGTAGATTTTACCAAGGTATGGATGAGGAAGAATAAAAATGAAAAAAATTGTGGACTAGCTCTATATGCCAAAAATCAAGAAAATCAATGCTACATTGACAATGGTTTCTCCAAGCACATGATAGGATACAAAAGTAAGTTTGAATTCTTAACTGAAGAAAAAGGTGGTGTTGTTCCCGAGTTTGTAGTTAAGGCTTAGAAAGTATAGTGTCTAGGCATCTGAAAGTGAGTAAAGGATAAAGAAGGGGAAAGCATCAACCTTTGGGAAAGGAAGCTAAGGCTAGGTTCTAGGTTGGCGTTGTCTAGCCTCCAACTATTCCTAGATGTTTATATCCCACTCAATCGCAGCCCATGAACACTCAAGCTCTACCCGGGTAGTGGTTGTTTTAAGGATAGTATTGAAAAGGTTCAAAGAGATATGTGTTTGGTCTGATAAACTGGGCTCAATGTTAGGCTGTCTTACCACTGGGATAGTCATAAAGGAACAATGAAAGTAAAGGAAAGTTTCAAAGTTTTAGATACTGACTCAATTCGATCGTATAAAAGAGAACTATCTGATTTAATGTTAAAGATAAATTACAAACCAAAGGCCCTTTCCCGTAATTGTGTCATCTATTAAACAATTGGTGTGTGTGAAAATATGAGAAAAACATAAAGCTGTTTCTAATACGAGGATCCTATCAAGGGAGAATATCGCCCTGTAAACATAAGAAGAAAAAGGTGAGAAGAAATCTGACGAATGTATAAAATATGAAAATCTAATGAGTCCACAGGTCTTCTACCTGCTAATAGCCGATACAGAGGAAAAACTATAAACTATATAGACACTTAAAATTAATCACCACAGTAGAGGTTTTACTAAATTGCAGTGAAACATTCATCAAACATTTATGTGCGAAATGAAATTGAACAAGAAATCAGAGAGGAAACAAACTCATAACACAGTCTTAATGGAATCAAGAGTCTTCAGATTGCTTTATATTAATATTCAAAAAGGAGAGTCTCTATTACAATCGACCAAAATAGGTCCAGCCTCTGTTCTTTCTTCAAAATGTATATTTATACAAATTTCTATAGTCTGGAATCTCAATAGTTCTAGAGGTTTTTGGTTACAACAAAGGAGATTAAACATTTTAGTTCTTTGTCTCTGTCCTTATTTGGTACCGGAAACTTGCCTCTTCACGTGCTCTGTGAAAATGACACACTTCTCCACCAGCCGGGATATCAACTTAGAAGGTTCTGCTTGATTATTGTCCTCAAAAGTGTAACAATCCTTCACCAATTGTGGCAACTTTCCCTCCACCTATTGGTCTTTGGTGTTGATAGAACATAATTGTACACTCTGTTTAATTAGCCATTTATCTATTTGGACTATGTCCGTCTGGGTTATTTGTGATATTTCAACCAATTCTTTTTCTTCATTCTCCTTGATCTTGAGCAGATGCTTGGCTGTACTGATCTGGCCCAGTGTTTCAGTGCTACTTTCATCATCGGAACCCAACCAACTTCCATCTAGAAAACCGAAGGTTTCTTCACAATATTTTCTTACCTCTCTAGCTTGTTGTATGCCTTCAGATATTTCACGCTCCCATTCTTTATACAAGATGTTACCTCGGGTTTGCTCTGAGGTAGAAAACCTGGAACTTTTTCCTGTTTCTCTTCTCGTTGTGGCTATAATAGCCTCCTGGAAAGAAACTCGGGCCGCCCCAACATCCTTTTCTCTAAGAGTGAGGTTTTCCAATACTCGATCAATGAGTTAACAATTGTTTTGAATCGTTTCTACCTTAGCAAGTAGACCTTGTTGAGTTGCCGACACTCTTTTTCTGATCTCTATAGCTTGGGATTGAAATATCCTGACATCGATTACTTGGCTTTCGGCGAAGTCTAATTTGTCTTGTAGCTGCTCTATCAATTCTCCTTGCTGGCCTACCTATGCCTGACTCGTTTGAGCCATCAGCTGTGTCTGTTCGAGATTGGCTTTGAGCCGCTCTATTTCCTTTTAATCAGCTACTCTAGCTTGTTCCAAACCTGTATTCACCTGATCTTTGGCAAAAGCCTCTACTGTAGCTAGTTTAGCCTCTAATGTTTTGATCAAATGATTTTTTCGCTTCAGCTGATCCTTTAGGGTCCTGAATGAATATTGGTTGGCTGTAGTGAAAGCCCCCAATGTTCCTTATATTTGAGTCGCAAATTCCTCCTTTTTCATAGTTTTCCCATCAGTTAAAATTTTAAATTTCTTTGATACTGTACTTGCCTCTTGGTAAATTTCTTGTTTTACGACAACCTTTCTCTTCTTATCGAAGAAGAATTCATTTGGAGGTAGCTCTTCCATTGTTATAGGCGTTAATTCTTCGTCGAAAACCCAACCTGCATCTGGGACCCCCTTTGTGGACTGTAGAGGGGTAAAAAAAATGACGGGATTGCTGACTTGTTTAGATGATTTCCCTGGAGTAACAACCGAAGTTGTCTCTCTTGGAGGGTTGGAAGTCTCAGCTTCCTATTTCAGGCCCCCCGTTTTCTCTTTCTCATCCTGGTGTTCTTCTTGACTGGGTGCTGAATCTTTGGAGCCTTCAACTTCCGTTTGCTACACCTTTACGGTCATTGGATTCTCACCCCGTAATACTGGGGATAGGAAACTACGATGATGTTCTTGGAATTTGAAAACATTGGCCCTCTCTTCGAGCGATAGGTCTTGTATCCAAGCCAAAACCTCGGCATAAGATCTTGTGCCTGGGAAAATTTCATCATGAGGCGAATTCTCATGCACAAATCTTTTAAGACCACAACTAGCTAAGTGATTACTCACGACCCTGTGTGGATCGTGTTTCTTGAATTCGATGTGAACCAATTTAATATTTTCCAGGGATGCTGCCTCAGCCTTTGCATGTCTGAAATCTAATAAAGAATAGGCAGTTAAATGAATGGGGAAAGGTGGCCATACCTTTTTTGAAAATCCTTTAAGATCTTTGCTTATGCCACCGATCACGGTTTGCTTGGTGATCTCACGACAAGCCAGCCTATCAGGTATAAATAATGGTAGAGCATGCAGAGGGATAGAAGTGTCGAAAAACCTGATGTAGGAAAATTCTTCCTCCACATACCGGTCGACCACACCACTCAAATTGGCCGTGATGCTATCTGAGATCCTGGGTGGTGGATTATCGAAGATGGTGACATGCATCGGTACCATTACCCAATTGAAAATTTCATATATGAAATTTGAAGCCTTGTCCTCCCAAAGCTTTGAATGGTAGATGTGGATAGGCTCAGCATCTGACGGAGCCTAGCTCCAGCTCATTAAGGGAAAAGGCATTATGAAACACACGACATCCATGATGTATGTGGACATAAAGAATGAAGTGGCCTTCCCACTTTCCCTCTGCATCCGATACTCTGTAATCCGACTGGTCAGACTATTTGACAACAGTTTGGCCCAGTCGAAGGAACAACCTTCCACGATTGTATGCATCAGAGGCACCCATGGGAGGAAAAAATATGTGGTGTCTTCCCTCCCATACAATCTATAGGTCATCATTGCTATGTATTTGAACTATGGTTCCAAAGAAGATATGGAATAAATTTCGTTGCTATCGGCCCTGAACTTCACGGGGTGTGAGACCCAATCCTTGATCAAATCGGATAAGCTTTTTCCATAATTATCACATTCCTTCTATTTAAAATCCTCCAGAAACTCGACATTGTATGTGAAGTTTGACGTGGGTGGAAAATTGTACATCGCCTGTAATTGTTCTAGTCTAAAGGTCCCAATAGTGACCTTCTTCTCATTGACGATGGTTCTAGTCGGGATATCTACATGGTCTAGTGCCCATCGAATCATGTCATAGTAAGGAAGAAGACGTGGCCTGGCCACTACTTTATGCATTTCTGCTTGGATGACAATCTTTTATTTGGTGGCCAAGTCGTCCTTTTCATTATCACTGGAGTCATCTGAATAGTTCACCAACTCAGACTGCAGAACCTCGGAGATGTATGACCAGGTTCTGATAGAATCAATGCTTCGGGGTGAAGTATCAGAAACATTATCTGAGCCTTTCCTTGAAATCTCAGCACTTTCCTTGGACGCTTTTCGTGGGGCCATGAAGGGGGATTCTGGTTTAGCTCTCCTGCGATAAAAATATGTATACATACACAAATCAGTTTGCTGAGGAAAGTTTCTCTGCGTAAAATAGAAATGATCTTTGTGACATTGAAGAAAAATATCTATATCTTCGACCATTTAAAACCTCGACTTCCTTATGAACATAACGGTCAGATCGTTTTTAGAGAAAAATTTAGCAATCAAAACCATATGCTTACTTTTCGCTTCGCCTCATTTCCAATTAATGCCATAAATTTCGACAGTTCGTGACACAAGTTGGCGCAAGGAAAATTTAAATTTACCTAGTAGACTTTGCATATTATTATCTGCATTAAACACTGATTAAGATGGCTTAGTTTCTTTAATTAGGATTTCTTAAACTTTAATCAACCTTTTGGCATTCGCCTTATCGGGAGTTTTCACTCTAACCTTTCTAGCCTCTAAAACCTGAGATTGCGATGATAAGATTTAGTTAAGCAAGAACATAAACAGGATTAAGTGTTTAATTAATCATGTTTTAATTTATATCGCAACTTCGCGACTTGGGGCTTTGAAGGTATAGTTTTCAGGAGGAACGTATGTCGAGTCGCGAAATCCCGAGATCGTGATGATGTGATCTATTTAAACTATAAGATAAACTGGATTAAGTGTTTTAATTAATTAATATTTAAGTAATATCGCGACTTCACGACTTGGGGCTTCGAAGGTATAGTTTCTAGGAGAAAAACATGTCGAGTTGTGAATTCCCGACAGAGTTTAACCATGGCTAAAAACTATTTACCCCTGACACTAACCCGAGCAACTTATGCAAAAGTCTCATGATTTCGCCTATCGGAGCTATGACGATAAGGCTTTTGGAGCGAGAAAACGCTGAGACGTGAAATCCCGATGATGCTTAACTATGGTTTAGAGTATATTTACTCTCAATATTGACCTAGGTAAACTTTTAAGGTCGTTTCGCAATTTCGCCCATCGGGGCTTGTAAACTATGTGATTTGTAACCCCTGACATGCGATATCCCGAGGTATATAAAGTGAAAATTCATTTAAACGATTAAAATGTCTTGCCTTAAGAGTATAATGACCATCGTTGCTTCGCATGATGAGACTTCTGAGATTTTTGGTGAAAATAAAAGAAAAATAAAGACCATATTTCGATTTCAAGAATTAAGAATTAAAATTTTAAGTGACTGAAAAAGGCAGCTCCAACATAGGCTCCAACTAGGGATCCTGTTTTCCTGCAAGACGGGAAGAATAGTAGACCACATGCCTGTATTGGGTAAATTGAGTCAATGGCTTTTATCTAGCGAAATTGTTCCTAGGAAAAGGATACAGAGGGAGAAAGGGACTTCGTCTTTTACTTTTAAAAAGATTTTCAAAACTCAGATACTCTTTAAAGTTAGCTGCAATCCCTTTCACGAATTTCTCCTTCTCGTTACTGAATTTAGGTCTGCATTAAGACAATCAAAACAGTCCTAGGAGACCCAACAGATCTTGTGTCTATTGGCTTGCATCAAACGAAACAAATTATATGTTTTTAATCGGGGAGCCCTGTTTGAACTTGGGATGTAGATCCGTTTTTGAAAAAATTGGTTACCAGAGTAGAGTGAAATTCACGTATAACAACCTTACAGATATCTCAGATATTGCTTCACTACCAACGAGCCTGTTTAGTACCCAGGTGAAGTTATCTAGCCCTTTTTACTGAATTTCCTTTCACCACTTCGAAATATCTTTATGCATTTAAATGTTGAGACAAGGGAAATCATTTCTGAATTTCTTTTCATCGTCTTTTGGACTAGATGGGGGCAATCATTTCTAAATTTCCTTTCACCATCTATCTTATAATTTGCTTTTTAGAACACAAAGTGGGGGAAATCAATTTGTATGAGGGATGATATTTGTGTAATATTTTGCATTTGGAGGTCTGTCAACTTACTTTGATTACTCGGTACCAACTTTCCCTTAACTTTCACAACACCTTCGTTCGCAGGGAAAAGGGGAAAAATTAATTCTAGGGGTTTTCCATTTGAGCAAGCCTCAATCCTTCGAAACTGTTGAAGAACCCAGAATAGTCAGGATCAACTTATGCATAACTTTGTTTAGTAAGAGACTAATTAGTTGTGAAGACCAACTTACTTTCCAAAATCTGCTTTGCATCTTTCAAAGTTAAAACATAATCTCTTCTCCCCATGTATACGAACCCGGGAAGATGCTTGGCTTTTTTAGAAGGTAATTCTGAAAACAGAAAGAAGGGTGACAGATAGAGGTCTGTAAACTGAAAGACAAGGGTCAAACATTAAAACTGACTCCTAAAAACTCTTTTCGGAGAGGCTTTACTTTCTCTGCTTATTTTAATTACCTCCTATCTTCATTTTAAGTGAAAATTCTTAGGACCCAGAGTGAGTAGTTGTTCTTTTAATAACCATTCAAGCGAAAACATTATATTCATGAGACCATTGCGGCGTTTTGAAAATATTTGTTAGAAATATAAAATTCTCAGGAATTCATACCTTTACCTTACCATTTTATAATAACAAAAAACCTTTTCTATCACTTGTTTTAGCAATTTTTTTTTCCGATATATGACCTTCTGTTTACCGCTTTTGCTCGTTTGGGCTGCAAACCAGAATCCTGAAGGGGAAAAATGAAAAAAGTATTAGGTATGTATGTATATATATATATATATATATATATTTTTTTTTTTTTTTTTTTGGTATTGAAAATTCTGTATTTCTATCTCTACAAAAATCACTGACCTGATTAATTATTGGTGAAAGTGCACTTACCAAAAAGAAATTATGAAATAAAAAGAAAACAAAAACCGGTATATACAGTGAAAATTTCTTGGGAACCAATTATTGCATATAATGTCTTATATAACGCCCGTTGACAGGGGCGTTGAAAATTTTACCGTCCAGATTTTCTAATAGAAACAAAATCTTTCCTTTGGGAGCTGCGACTCTAAATGGTCCATACCAAATATGATCAAATTTACCGTGTTTCACTGAGTCTTCCTTTCTAGAATCCCATCTCAAGACCAAATCACCCAGAAGAAACTCTTTGTCTTTTGCCTTACGGTCAAATAACGTTTTCATATCATCTTGGTATTTCTTCAACCTTTCGTCTATTTCGACCCTGTGTTGTTGTACTTCAATTAGCTAATTTATCCTTCTGGTAACATGATTCGATTCTTCTTTCTCATATTGCCATAATTTCATCATGGGGAGCGCTAGATTTATCGGTAATACCACGTCAGTCCCGTACACCATTTGGAAAGGCGAGGTGCCGATAGATTTCTTCGTGCTTATCTGATTTGCCCATAAGGCATATTTCAAATGCACATGCCAAGATTTTTTATTATCGTCCAACACTTTCTTAATTATATTTATCAAACTCTTGTTTGAAGACTCGACTAGTCCATTTCCTTGGGGATAATAAGCCACGGAATGACCGAGTACGATATTGTATTTCTGGCAAAAGATGATCATAGCCATAGATTTGAAAGCCTAGGTGTTATCCATGACTATTTTTCAGTGGCAGCCGAATCTAGACAAAATGTTGTCTTCCAAGAAGTCTATTACCACTGAATCTGTTGCCCTTCTGGTTGGAATAGCCTCCACCCATTTAGTGAAGTAATATGTGGAAGTCAGGATCCATTTGTGTTGAGCACTGGAATGGGGGTTAATTTCTCCTATAAAATCTAGTCCCCATTGCTGGAAAGGGGCTTCTGTTTTGACCGGAATCAATGGTAGCACCGGGAGTTTATGCTTTCCTGCGAACAGTTGGCATGGGTTACAGGCTCTGAATTTGGCATTTACGTCTAAGAAAAGTTTTGGCCAATAATACCCTGCCCTCAGGATCTTATAAGCTGTCACCCTCCAAGCGTGGTGTCGCCCACAGACTCCTTCATGAAATTTGCTTATCACCCTCTCTATTTTTGATTCAACTAAATAGACCAACAGGAAACCTAGTGGGTCCTTCCAATACAATTGATTTTCGGATATACAGTATTTGATCGCATGTAATTTTAGCATTCTGGATTTGGATGGGGATAAATCACTCAGGCATCTCAATGTCCTTAGGTATGACACTATGTTTTTGTACCAGTATGACGAGACAAACTTCTCTTCTATTCTAATTGCGCTTGTTGTCTCATCAAACTCATTCATGTCTACACCTTCTTCATATCCTTGTAGGCCATTTATACTAAGAGCTCTGAAATTTGATTCTGCTAAGAGTTTAGCCAAACCTTGTCCTTTTACTAATTTTGTTGGTTTTGTCTCCAGGTCGAATTCTTGAATTTTGGCAAGACAACGTCCCCTTCTTCCATCACTTTCAGATTGAACCAAAATATCCTTTACAGAACTGGTAGGTACATATGTGATTGTCTTGGAATGCAACACATAGGTTCTTAATGATTTCAATGACTTCACCATAGAATACACTTGCTTTTCCATTATATCGTATTTAAGTTCTGTGTGTCTGAGACTCTTTCTTAAAAAGGCTATCGGCTGTTCGAAACCTTCTTCGTTTTTTTGGAGGAGTACCATGACGATTGTGTGTTCGGAGGCGAACGAGAAAATAAGAAAATCTTTTTGATAATCAGGGTTTGCTAGTACAGGTGCCTCTCTTATAACTCTCTTGATGTGTGAAAATGTCTCTTTAGCTTCTGCTGTCCATTTCACTTCACTATTTTTCTTTAGCATATCTGTGATCAATCTTGCAATTTCAACAAAGTTCGGAATAAATCTCCTCAAAAAATTTATTTTTCCTAAAAATGACTGAATTTCTTTTACATTCCTAGGAATATTTATAGTATCTATAGCCTCAACTCTTTTAGGATCGATTTTAATACCATCTCAAGACACAATATGGCCCAAGAGTTTACCTTCTTGCATGATGAAGTGGGACTTTTTGGGATTCAAAGACAGACCAAACTTACGACATTTCTCAAACGTCTGCTTGAGATGTACCGGATGATCTTCATCAGATTTAGAAAAAAACAGTTAGATCATCAAGATAGATGACCACAAATTTATCCCTTTCACCGATGAAAGCAATGTCCATAGCACATTGGAAGGTAGCACCTGCATTCATTAAACCAAAAGGAATTTTATCATACATAAAAGTACCCCAAGGGGTAGTGAAAGTTGTTTTCTCTTTATCTCGTTCACTTACTGCGATTTGATTATACCAAGAGAACCCGTCGATCATTGACATCCTGTTTGCTCCAACTACCTTTTATAAAATGTGATCCATTTTAGGTAGAGGGTAGTTATCTTTGAGGGAGGACTTATTCAGATTTCTAAAGTCCACACATAGTCTGATCTCCCCACTCTTCTCTCTGACCGGGACTAGGTTTGCTACCCAATCAAAGTATCTCAGAGGTACTATTATTTTTGCGTCCAAGAGCTTTTTAACTTCCTTTTTCGACCACATGCAATAAAATAGGGTTGATCTGTCTGAGTTTTTGTTGAAAGGGTTTGACACCAAGTTTTAGAGGTATCTTGTGTTCAATCACAACGGTATCGTATGTTCTCAGCTCTTCATAAGACTAAGTGAAAACATCTTTATACTGTTTGAGCAATTCTTTATACTTGCTTTTTACCTAAGGAGGAAGGCACTTTAATATTTTTACCATCCTAGGTTCTTCTTTGTTCCCTACATCGCAGTCTTCAACCTCCTCTGGTTGGGGTTACAAGGTGGATTTCAAGGGTATGTCATTCTGATCAAACAAACTCTCCAGGGGAATTAGTCCTTTCAGAATCTGATTGTTCTTTAGAACCAGCATGCGATGATTTGCAATATTTTCCTGGAACTCTTGAGGATCCTCTCCTTCTTGCATGATCCATATGTGATCATTTTGATTCTCTTGATCAATGTTAGTTTCAGAGAAGTCTCCCACTGCTTCGAGGAATTTCTTGATCTGTTCGTCATCCTCAAAAACCTGCCAGTGTTGTATGTTGTTTGGGATGAATGGTCTATGCCTTACCTCTATGTGGTATTTTAATTTAAAAGCTGTAGGGGGAGAAAAGGTTGAGGCTGCCTTGGATAATGAATCGGCCTGCAAATTTTCGGCGCATGGGATGAAGTGGATATTTACAGATGAGAAGAAATTTTCCATTAGATCCCAGGCATGATTTCTGTATGATCTCAATATCGGGTGCTTGGCCTGGTATTTTTTATTTATCTGTTTGACTATCAACTCTGCGTCTCCATACACTTCTAGGTTCTTTATGTTCAACTTCCTGGCAGCTTCCAATCCTAATATCAAGGCTTCATAATCACATACATTGTTGGTATAGTCTATATCCCATTGAAGCCTATAAGAGAAAGGGACAACAAATTTATTTTCAGGTGCCACAAAAAGTACCCCCGCACCAGCTCCTTCACATGACAGGGCACCGTCAAAAAACATTTTCCAAATCCCAGTACTATGCATATTTTCTTATTCTTTCTCATCTATGTAACTTTCTTCTGTGCAACTATCTATACCATCATCAAAAGACATAATACAATTTCCTAGATCTTGATCAACAATATAAACAGGAAAATTGTTAGGATTTTGAGGATCGCTCATTGTATAGGCTAACCTCGTTTCCCTATATAACCGAGTAAGTTGTCCACCAAAAAAAGGAATCATGGCATAAGTCATATCCAGTTGGAGGGACCCCCCAAGTTTGGCTCCCCATGATCTTGATAATAGTAAGCCATACTTTGGAGGAATATCAACAATAACTACATCCATCAGGACGCTTTTGACTGGGACCTGTGCAAGGGTGACTACTAAATCTTTAATCATACCCATGCACGTAACTCTTCTCGAATCGAAAGAGTAAAGATCTCCATAAGTCCTGGTGATATCGAGGCCTAGTCCATCCATAATAGTTTTGGGCATCATATTATGTGAAGCTCTAGAGTCTAGCATGCAGTTATGTAGCAGTCGATCTTTCACATTTAAGGTGATATAGAAAGGAGTGACGGTGTCTCTGGCACCCTCGAAATGTGGACCAAAAGCGATGTTGGGTTTATCATCTTCCAAGTTTATCACGTCAAATTGACTTTCTTGATCTAAACAACCTATCACTTTGGTTATCTGTTTTTGATATGCAGGATTCTTTGCTAACTCAACCATAGGGATCGGTATTTTGATCCAATTTATCTCATTTTCAAAACTAAAACCTCTAGTACCTTTGTCTGCTTCTCTGATTGAAACTTCAGACTCTTTCTTCTCCAACTTATTTGTCTAAGCTGATTTATTACTCGTGATTTTACTTGCCGATGTATGTGCATTGTCTGTCTCGATTTCCCCAGTTTGGGTCTCAAACTGTTTCATTTTAGGAGCCAGCGAGTCTGCCCCTTTTACTCTGTTATCAGATATTTCAGTCTTTTTTGAGGCAGGTTCATATACTTCACCTCTAGGGAGAATTTTCTTGGGTTGAGTAGTCAATGCGGGTTTGTTTTTACCTCAGGTTATACCTAGGTTGGACTTCAGCCATTATCGAATCAGTTCCTTCTTGATAATCAAGAACATCTATATTGTTTATGTCATCATATGTATCTAAGGGTTTCTATGTGTTTAAGGAATTTTTATAGTCTTCTTTAGTTACGTAAGTTTGCGTGTAGTCGTCACCTAAATTTGTCACATCTGCATCCAAATCCTCGAAATCTTGCAGATCGTTTCCACCTATAAATTTTTCATTTTTTAGAGGGGTTTGAATTTTCTGATCCTCATTTTTAATCTGTCTTTGTTCATTTTGAGGATTGGGGTTTCTTCTGAATTCTCTTTTAACGAAAGGATCAACCTTAGATTGATCCATCTCCATCCTAGAAATTTTATTTGACAGCTCCTTAATAATTCTGGCCATATCATCCATTTTGTCATCTGTGGATCTATTATACCTTGAGGGTCCCGCTTGTTCCTTAAAACATCTGGTTTCTCGGTTTCTCGTTTCTACCTTAGATTTTAACTTGCCAGAAGCCATCATGTTAGATTCGATTTCTACAACATCATCCTGCATTCGGGTTAAGGTAGCCCCTCTTCTTTCTCTTAAGAGAAGGGAAAAATTAGGTTCAAAAGCTCCTGTGAAGGTTACCTTGGCTGCAGGTTGAGATGGTTTAACTTCAGCTGGGATCTTATTATACAGTTTATTAAATCTTTGAATAAATTCCACAACTGTTTCCAAATTCTTTTTCCTTAAATATCCGAACTCGGTCAAATAATACAAGTGGTCTTTCCTTTAGCCCCATTGTCTAAGAAAGGCATCTTCTAGGGCATCGTAGGATAATATCGATCCTGTGGGTAGGCTTCGAAACTAGGTTCATACATGTCCTTCGAAAGTTTGAATGAACAACCTTGAATACACGTCTTCGTGTTCGAGACCTAGGATATCCGTGAACTGATCAAATAAGTTTATATGTTCGGCTGCGGTCAAGTCTTCTTCTCCTGTAAACTTAGGTAAGTTTTTTATAAAATTTTCAGGAAGGTCATGAAGAGGGATAGGTAGGACCAAAGACACATATCTCGTAGCCACTTTAGTGAAAACTCTGGGAGGGGGAAGAGGCCCTTGGCCTCCTACTCCTCTTCCTAGAGCCCCACCACCTCCTAAAACTCCTCCACCTCTGAAAACCCCTCCATCTCCTCCTCCGGTTGTTGCCATCGGTATTACTGGATGGGGAATCGGTGTATTGTATAGAGGGTTCTGAAACACTAAAAGAGAATCTTTAGCTTCTTCGTGAGATGAGAAAACCAAAGATGGGTGATAAGTGATGCAAGGACTTGGCTCTTCAGATTTACAAGAAATGTAATTAGGGGAACTCACGGGTGTGGAATCTGAGTATAAGATATACTCTCCAAGACTTAGTGAGGTCGTGAAATCTAACTAAAGAGTTGACAGGATATCAATCTTTGACAAATTTACTGTAGGGATTTTACCTTTGTATACGTCGGAGACTGTCGGGTGGGTTTCACTTTTAGCCTCAGAGATAACTGAGGTTGGATTGATGGTTTCGGGTGGAGAACTATGTGAAGTTGAAGGTTCAGAAGAACTTTTGGTATTGGATTGCGGGTACTTAAGCTGATATACTGTAGTAGTTGGCTTAAGAGAACCTCTTGCTTTCAAAAAAATTTCGGGATTGGAAACGGGCGTGGTTTGTTTGCCCTCTGGGTTTTGTTTGGTATTCCTTCGACTGGATGCCAGCTTATTCAAACATGGAGTCGCCAAGTGAAACATAAGAAAAGCCTTTGGAAGGTGTTCACTCTTTGTTCACTATCAAAGGGTGAAACTTGCAAAAACTGTCGTTCTCCCAGGGAAAAGGTTTCGTCACTCTGTCCCCAGCAATGACGCCAAAAAGATGTTGTTCTCGAGTTTGTACTTAAGGCTTAGAAAGTACAGTGTCTATACATCTGAAAGTGAGTAAAGGATAAAGAAGGGGAAAGCATCAACCTTTGGGAAAGGAAGCTAAGGCTGATTTCCAAGTTGGCGTTGTCTAGCCTCCAACTGTTCATAGATGTTTATATCCCGCTCAATCGCAGCCCACGAGCGCTCAAGTTCTACCCGGTAGTGGCTATTTTAAGGATAGTGTCAAAAAGGTTCAAAGTGATATGTGTTTGGTCCGATAAACCGGGCTCAATGTTAGGCCATCTTACCACTGGGACAGTCATAAAGGAACAGTGAAAGTAAAGGAAAGTTTTAAAGTTTTAGACGCTGACTTAATTTGATCATATAAAAGAGAACTATCTGATTTAATGTTAAAGATAAATTACAAACCAAAGGCCCTTTCCCGTAACTATGTCATCTATTAAATAATTGGTGTGTGTGAAAATATGAGAAAAACATAAAGCTGTTTCTAATACGAGGCTCCTATCAAGGGAGAATCTCGCCCTGTAAACAGAAGAAGAAAAAGGTGAGAAGAAATTTGACGAATGTATAAAATATGAAAATCTAATGAGTCCACATGTCTTGTACCTGCTAATAGATGATACTGAGGAAAAACTATAAACTATATAGACACTTAAGATTAATCACCACAGTAGAGGTTTTACTAAATTGTAGTGAAACATTCATCAAAGATTTATGTGCGAAATGAAATTGAACAAGAAATCAGAGAGGAAACAAACTCATAACATAGTCTAGATGGAATCAGGAGTCTTCAGATTGCTTTATATTAATATTAAAAAAGGAGAGTATCTATTACAATCGACCAAAATAGGTCCAGTCTCTGTTCTTTCTTCAAAATGTATATTTATACAAATTTCTATAGTCTGGAATCTCAATCGTTCTAGAGGTTTTTGGTTACAACAAAGGAGATTAAACATTTCAGTTCTTTGTCTCTGTCCTTATTTGGTAATAGAAACCTGCCTCTTTGCATGCTCTGTGCAAATGACGCACTTCTCCACCATCCGGGATATCAACTTAGAAGGTTCTGCTTGATTATTGGCCTCGAAAGTGTAACAATCCTTCACCAATTGTGGAAACTTTCCCTCCACTTGTTGGTCTTTGGCATTGATAGAACATAATTGTACACTCTATTTAATTAGCCATTTATCTATTTGGACTATGTCCATCTAGGTTATTTGTGATATTTCAGCCAATTCTCTTTCTTCATTTTCCTTGATCTTGAGCAGATGGTTGGCTGTTCTGATTTGGCCCAGTGTTTTAGTGCTACTTTCATCATCGGAACCCAACCAACTTCCATATAAAAAACCGAAGGTTTCTTCACAATATTTTCTTACCTCTCTAGCTTTTTGTCTGCCTTCAGATATGTCATGCTCCCATTCTTTCAACAAGATGTTACCTCGGGTCTGCTCCGAGGTAGAAAACCTGGAACTACTGCCTGTTTCTCTTCTCATCGTGGCTATAATAGCCTTCTAGAAAGAAACTCGGGCCACCCCAACGTCTTTTTCTCTAAGAGTGAGGTTTTCCAATACTCGATCAATGAGTTGGAAGTTGTTTTGAATCGTTTCTAACTTAGTAAGTAGACCTTGTTGAGTTGCCGACACTCTTTTTCTGATCTTTATAACTTGGGATTGAAATATCTCGACATCAGTTACTTGGCTTTTGACGAAGTCTAATTTGGCTTGTAGCTGCTCTATCCATTCTCCTTGCTGGCCTACCTATGCCTGACTCGTCTGAGCCATCAACTATGTCTGTTTGAGATCGGCTTTGAGCCCCTCTATTTCCTTTTGATCAGCTACTCTGGCTTGTTCCAAACCTGTATTCGCCTGATCTTTGGCAACGACCTCTGTTGTAGCTAGTTTAGCCTCTAATGTTTTGATCAAATGATTTTTTCGCTTTAGATGATCCTTTAGGGTCCCGACTGAATATTGGTTGGCTGTAGCGAAAGCCCCCAATGTTCCTGTTATTTGAGTTACAAATTCTTCCTTTTTCATAGTTTTCCCATCATTTAAAATTTAAAATTTCTTTGATACTGTACCTGCCTCTTGGTAAAGTTCTTGTTTTACAATAGCCTTTCTCTTCTTATTGAAGAAGAATTCATTCGAAGGTATCTCTTCCATTGTTACAGGCATTAATTCTTCACCGAAAACCTAACCTACGTTTGTGACTCCCTTCGTGGACTGTAGAGGAGTAATGGAAACGATGGGATTGCCGACTTGTTTAGATGATTTCCCTGGAGTAACAACCGAAGTTGGCTCACTTGGAGGGTTGGAAGTCTCAGCTTCCTGTTTCGGGCCCCCCGTTTTCTCTTTCTCATCCTGGTGTTCTTCTTGACTGGGTGCTGAATCTTTGGAGCCTTCGACTTCCATTTGCTACACCTATATGATCGTTGGATTCTCACCCCGTAATACTGGGGGAAGGAAAATCCGTCGATGTTCTTGGAATTTGAAAACATCGGCCCTCTCTTCGGGCGACAGGGCTCGTATCCGAGCCAAAACCTCGGCATAAGATCTTGTGCCTCAGAAAATGCCATCATGAGGCAAATTCTCGTGCAAAAATCTTTTAAAACCAAAAATAGCTAAGTGATTACTCACGACCCTGTGTGGATCGTGTTTCTTGAATTCAATGTGAACCAATTTAATATTTTCCAGTTCTCTTGCCTTGGCCTTTGCATGCCCGAAATCTAATAAAGAATAGGTAGTTAAATGAATGGGGAAAAGTGGCCATACTTTCTTTGAAAATCCTTTAAGCTCTTTGCTTATGCCACCGATCACGGTTTTCCTAGCGATCTCGCGACAAGCGAGCCTATCGGGTATAAATAATGGTAGAGCATGTGGAGGGACATAAGCGCTGAAAACCCTGATGTATGAAAATTATTCCTCCATGTACCAGTCGGCCACACCGCTCAAATTGGTCGTGATGCTATCTGAGATCCTGGGTGGTGGATTACCGAAGATGGTGACATGCATCGGTACCATTACCCAATTGAAAATTTCATATATGAAATCTAAAGCCTTGTCCTCCCAAAGCTTTGAATGGTAGATGTGGATAGGCACAACATCCGATGGAGCCTAGCTCCAACTCATTAAGGGAAAAGGCATTATGAAACACACGACGTCCATGATGTATGCGGACATAAAGAATGAAGTGGCCTTTCCACTTTCCCTCTGCGTCCGATACTCTGTAATTCGACTGGTCAGACTATCTGACAACAATTTGGCCCAGTCGAAGGAACATACTTTGGCGACTGTATGAATCAGAGGCACCCATGGGAGGGAAAAATGTGTGGTGTCTTCCCTCCCATACAATCTACAGGTCATCATTACTATGTATTTGAATTGTGGTTCCAACGAAGATATGGAATAAATTCCATTGCTATCGGCCCTAAACTTCGCGGGGTGTAAGACCCAATCCTTGATCAAATCGGATAAGATTTTTCCATATTTCTCACATTCCTTCTGTTTAAAATCCTCCAGAAACTCAGCATTGTATGTGAAGTTTGACGTGGGTGGCAACTTGTACATCGCCTGTAATTGTTCTGGTCTAAAGGTCCCAATTGTGACCTTTTTCTCATTGACGATGGTTCTGGTCGGGATATCTACATGGTCTAGCGCCCATCGGATCATGTCATAGTAAGGAAGAAGACGTGGTCTGGCCACTACTTTATGAATTTCCGCTTGGATGAAAATATTGTATTTGGTGACCAAGTCATCCTTTTCATTATCACTGGAGTCATCTGAACAATTCACCAACTCAGACTGCAGAACCTCGAAGATGTATGACCAGGTTCTGATAGAATCAACTCTTTGGGGTGAAGTATCAAGAACGTTATCTGAGCCTTGCCCTGAAATCTCAGCACTTGCCTTAGACACTTTTCGTGGGGCCATGACAGGGGATTCTGGTTTAGCTCTCCTGCGATAAAAATATGTATACATACGGAAATCAGTTTGCTGAGGAAAGTTTCTCTGCGTAAAATAGAAATGAGCTTTGTGACATTGAAGAAAAATATCTATAACTTCGACCATTTAAAACCTCGACGTCCTTATGAACAGAATGGTCAAATAATTTTTAGAGACAGATTTAGCAATAAAAACCATATCCTTACTTTTTGCTTCGCCTCATTTCCAATTAATGCCATAAATTTCGACGGTTCATGACACAAGTGGGTGGAAGGAAAATTTAAATTTACCTCATAGACTATGCATATTATTGTCTGCATTAAACATTGATTAAGATGGCTTAGCTTCTTTAATTAGGCTTTCTTAAAATTTAATCAACCTTTCGGCATTTGCCTTATCGGGAGTTTTCACTCTGATCTTTCGAGCCTCTAAAACCTGAGATTGCGATGATAAGATTTAGTTAAGAAAGAACGTAAACAAGATTAAGTGTTTAATTAATCATGTTTTAATTTATATCGTGACTTCGCGACTCGAGGCTTCGAAGGTATAGTTTCTGGGGGGAGCATATGCCGAGTCGTGAAATCTCGAGATCGCGATGATGTGATCTATTTAAACTAGAAGATAAACCAGATTAAGTGTTTTAATTAATTAATATTTAAGTAATATCGCAACTTCGCGACTCGGGGCTTCGAAGGTATAGTTTCTGGGAGAAAAACATGCCGGGTTGCGAATTCCCGACAGAGTTTAACCATGGCTAAAAACTATTTACCCCTGACACTAACCCAGGTAACTTATGCAAAAGTATTGCGATTTCACCTATTAGAGCTATGATGGTAAGGCTTTTGGAGCGAGCAAACGCCGAGACGCGAAATCCCGACGATGCTTGACTGTGGTTTAGAGTATCTTTACTCTCGGTACTGACCTGGGTAATCTTTTAAGGTCATTTCACAATTTTGCGCATCGGGGCTTGTAAACTATGTGATTTGTAACTCCCGACAAGCGATATCCCGAGGTATATAAAGTGAAAATTCATTTAAACGATTAAAAGGTCTTGTCTTAAGAGTATAATGACCATCACTGCTTCGCGTGATGAGACTTCTGAGATTTTTGGTGAAAATAAAAGAAAAATAAAGACCACCTTTCGATTTCAAGAATTAAGAATTAAAATTTGAAGTGACTGAAAAAGGTGGCTCCAACAGGTGGTAATGTCACTTTTGGAAACAATGCTCCAACCATAATCAGAGGAAAATGAACTATTGTATTAGATGAAGATAAAAAAGGGAAGACCAAAGCACATAATGTGTTGTATGTTGATGGTCTAAAACATAACAAGTGTAATTCAAATGTGTGACCAAGGACACAATGTTGTTTTTTATTCAAAAGGTTGTAAGGTGATGGATGTGAATACAAGGAAGACTGTTGTTCAGGAAATTAGAACTTCAGGGAATGTGTATGTTCTAGAAGAAGGAAAAGAAAATAATTGCATTGGAAAAAATGATGAGAGCTGGCTTTGGCACAAAAGACTAGGTCATCTTAGTTTTAATCAGCTTATTAAGCTACGAAGAAGAGATATTGTGAAAGATATGCCTAATATATCCAAACCTGAGAATACTATCTGCAAGTCGTATCAATTTGGAAAACAGTCAAGAGTTTAGTTCAAGGAAAAATAACACTCCACTACTCGACCTCTTAAGTTGATTCATACATATCTATATAGTTCTACAAGTACACAATATCCTCGAGGTGAAAGATATTTCATTTTTTTAATTGATGACTATACCAAAATGGCTTGGATTGGATTGTTGAGGAATAAATTCGAGGCTTTTGAAAAATTCTAAATCTTCAAAGCACAGGTAGAAAATGAAATGGACTTAAAAATAAAATGCCTAAGGTCAGACAAAGGAGGAGAATTCACATCTAATGAATTCAATAGTTTTTGTGAAAAGCATGGGATCAAGAGACAATTTTCTATTGTTAGAACCCCTCAGTAGAATGGAGTAGTGGAAATCATGAACATAACAGTTCAAGAAATGGCCAGGGCAATGCTTGATGAATCAGAAGTACCCGGAACCTTTTGGGGAAAGGTTGTTAAGTCAAAATTCTCAATAAAACACACATAATAATAAACAATTATAAAACACCTTATGGGATATGGAATGGTAGACCAACATCAATAAAGCACTTCATAATTTTTGGAAGAAAATGATACATTAAAAGAAATGAAGACAACTTAGGCAAGTTTGATTCTAGAGATGATGAAGGAATTTTGCTAGGATACTCCTATAGAAGTAAAGGATACAAGTTCTATAAAAAAAGGCTCCATAATACAGTTGTTGTGAGTGGGAAATTCCCTTATGGACTATCAAATAGGGTTATATAATGCATGCAGATATGACGAAAAGAAACCTACTTTATACCTTCGTCCCCAGTCCTAATCCCCATTTCTTTTCAGCAAATACATGGTTAGACCAACATACCTTGTTCCGGGTGTTCGATGTCGATCCTTCTTCATGCTTGATCGCTTGTTAGTAGCTCTCCTCCCAAGGTTGACCTGTATACAAAACAAGCAACAAACTACACATGCATTTTACCTACAGACTAATGGGTTAGAGATTCAAACATATATTTAATAAACTATGAAGAACTCATAAAGTGGGATGAGAAAAGCATTTCTTTATTACTTTTAATGAATCAACTTACAATGTCGAGACCAGCCACCGCTCCGCGAGCCTGATCCTGGGATCCTCTTCAAATGTCCTCTAACTTCTTTGCTCTGTATCTCTTCTTGCACAAGGATGGCTAAAGGGTTGGGACAATGGGAATGTGCAATTGGGCAGAGTTTCTTTACTATCATTCTCCTCTTCCAAATGGGACCCCTACCCCTTCTTTTATAGGCTAGAAGGAGCTAGGTATTTGGTCGAACCCTCGGCCATGCATGGCTGGAAGGTTTAGTTAACTCACCCAAAGCTGTGTGTTTCGTCAACAACTTTCCTTTTTTCGTTCTTTTGTAGGTACATGCGGGCTATTTTAGGTCAGCTAGCATGTACATGCGTGCAATAATGGAGTAGGGTGCGTGGGCCCTTATAAAAGAGGTTTTTAAGAAGAGTTGTTCAACAATATTTTGGCAAAGAAGGAATCTAAGATGGCCTGATGCTAGGTAAGCATGTCTGGTGCAATTTAGGGTTATAATAGATGCCCCCTAATGTGTGAGGTTAGAAGAGCATCTGATGGCTGAAATACATTACCAATCTTTACTGATGTGTTGAACAATTGAGCCCAAGGATCAGGAATCGGGAGGCGTCGTCTGCAAAATAACAATTGTCTCACCAAGGCAGACATACCCATTCTTGGGATAAAATAGAATCATGGATACCAATCAAATACATTGTAGATGCATGTCATATAACTATATAAAGAGTAGCCGCAAAAAATACACAGTGGAGCTACACCTCAAAATAAAAAAGATATACATATAGAGTATCCATCTTCTAGAAGATGATACGACCTGATGGCTGGATATGAGGTATTCAGAGCTCAAGAAACAACTTCAAAATCTTCAAAAATCAGGTAGGAGTGTAATATGAGTGTACGCCTACACTACCCAGAGGAGTGTAACTTGATTATCAGACTGAAGGCTTCTTTGATTTCGAACAAGGACTTGATTGGGGATTCAGGATGGTCGGGTATGACAACAAGAGACAAACTGCAAAAGGGCCAACTCAGGATTGGTGAAAAACTTCCCTTGGACAACAACACGACAAATGATGAGACTCAGGAAACATGGCATTAACATAAGTTTACGAGGTAGGAGGCAACACAAACTCTTCATATGTTTGGAAGAATAACCAAACAGAGGAGGACACAAGTCTATGTAGCGAGAACAATTTCCTAAGGTCATATTAAATTCCAGGGTTTGATGAACAAACAAACATATGTGCTTTATTCAAGGGCGACTCATTATGCTGCCAATAAAGAAAATACTTTTCCCTTCCTCTTTTTGGGGTATATTTGTTTTTTTTTTTTTGTCTTTTTTGATAATGTAGGAAAAAGAATAAAATAATGTTACGTTACAAAGGAGGAATGAGTGTTGCAAACATACAAGTTCAAGGCATAGGGACAAGACTGATGTTCAGAGTAAGGACACTTGGGAGAAATCCTCCAGGGGACAAGGGTGTCAAGATGCATAGGCTAAGTGCTACAGGGCTTGTGTTTAAGGCATGCTTCAGATGGGTCAGTTGAGAGCAACATAGAGCTGACATTAGGCCAAAGACGTGGGTATGCAAATGCGATTAATAAAACACACAATGGTAACATCCTTCGATGTGACTTTAACGAGCCCAGAGAAGGTAAGCTCGATGGTTTTTCATGTTTAGAGAGTCTGAAAAAACGTAAAAGGAGACTCCATTGGGGTACCTTTTTTGAAGGTAGTCTAGTCGGTTTGAAAAAGGGATAAACTGGCACTGACAAGATGTCTATTCAAAACCATTTTAATGAGTGTGATAAAGACAAGATCACTCGGCCATTTTTTTCATTTTTAAGGAGTCTGAAAAAAGATTAACTATGGACTTCGTTAGGAATGTTCTTCTGGAACAGTGTAATGAGTGTGAAAGAATAAGGTCACTCGGCGATCTTTTCAATTTTAGGGAGTCTGAAAAGAGCTTAACTATGGACTTCGTGGGGGCTCCATTTTTGTAAATTTAGTCCCTCAGGCCCAAAAAAGGGGTAAAATTATACCTGAGGGAACTCTTCTAGAGAACTGAAGTTCCATAGAGTATACCTTTTTTCATACAGCTGATCATCCAGACCGAAAAGGGGTAAACTACTACTGGACAGACGTGACTTCAAATTTCAGTTTAACGAGCGTGAAAGGACACAAGATCGCTTGACAATCTTTTCATGTTTAAAGGGTCTGAAAAGTGCTTAAAAGAAGACCTGTTATGTGTTTTTGGGAGTCTCGAGGGTGAGGTAAAGAGTGAAAAGGAATCATGCAAATGAGGCTCAAACTCGTATTTAGGAAAAACAACAAGGACTCCCGAGTCTACAATGATTAGAGACAACCGAGTCTACAGTGATTAGAGACAACATGGACACCATAATGCAACCAGGATCTACCTAGGGCATCCATGTTCCGGTAAGCTCTACCACCAACTTGCGACACTTCTTAAGAAGTAATGATGGTTCTGTGTCGTAACTTGATGGGATTGATCCTATGGAAGAGGGATAAAGACAAAGAGATACAAAATTCACGGTAGAAACCTAACCTACATGCTCAAGTTGATCATCTGAGAGTTTTTCCATGAATCGTAAAAAGTGTCCCAAAACTCCAAAAACTGCCCCGATACCCGATCAAACCCCTCCCCTGCAACTCCTGAATCACTCTAAATTGTTTTTGGTGTAAATAAAATGATAAGGGATGCCAAAAAAGTGACAAAAGGAGGCCAAAACATCTATAAATAGAAGCTGGCAGCTCATTATCACCATTGCTGATTTGGAAATTGACTTTGGAGCCAAAAGACCCCCTTTGATAAAAGTGGTGATTCTAGGAGCTACAATGGATGAAATGAACTTCTGTCTTGACCAAGTAAGTACAAAATCCCCCATCTTGCAATTTAAATCTTTACTTTTGTTTTGGGTTCCATGTTTGGGTGGGCGTCGACCTTTAAAAGGTCGGCCCTAGGTCCATGCGGGCTGTCTCTGTGTGCAAAAAATGTATTTACATATTTATGTGAATGTCCTTTCATGTGTGTGCAAGATGCCAATCTAAAATTTGATTAGCTAGAGTATCTATAACTTGGTTTAATCTCCTAGGAACATGAAAATATGTAATATAATCAAAGTTTCGTTGTAAGAGACATACCCTAAGGAATCGTCGGTGTAAAGTCAGATCCTTCACCCGGTAGACTCTATTTAACTGAGACACAACCAACTAAGCGTCAAGATAGACCCAGAGATGAGAGATACCAAATGACAATGCGTCATGAAGCAACTCAATAACTTCACTATACTTGACAACATTATTTGTGGTGTCACCTAAGCATATACCTCCAGAAGATAACAACTGGCCTTGAGGTGTAAATATTACCCAAGTTGCGGAGGCAAGCCTCCGAGTGTGTTAGCTAGCACTGTCTGCGTACCCAGTGAACATCTCAGATGCACTTGACATCTGCCATAGTGACGAAAGATAACATCAATGACATGTCCATAACACTAAAAGAAACTAGAAAGTAATAGTGCAAAGACTATACATATGTTACAAAAAGTTACGCAAGGTGACCTGCCTATGAGTAATACTTCTTGAGGTAGAGTCCATTTCTAGGCTCCGCCAAATCATTCCCTTCAAATTCAACCAGACGATAAGAACCCTTTTTTAAAACCTCTTTTATGATGAAAGGTCCGAACCACATGGGTTTGAATTTTCCTGCCCCCAGGGGGTCCTTATCTTGGTCATAGACTAGGACAAGGTCACCTTCAAAGAAAATCTGAGGATGAATGGACCTATCACACTGACACTTGACCTTATGTTTGTGAGCCTTGTTGGCCAGGGCCGCATCACGATGTTGTTCATTGAGCTGCTCAAGGTATACTAACCGTTCCTCAAGTGGAGAAGTGTCTTGCAATAATTTTACTGCCAACTTTAGGGACATGATCTGAAATTCGATAGGCAAGACTGCTTCTAGCCCGTATATGAGTTGAAAAGGTGAGAAAATAGTTGCAGTCTTAACAGACGTTCGATAGGCCCATAATGCCAAGTATAACATCAAATGCCAATTTGACTTGGCTGAGTTGATTGTTCGTTGTAGGATGGTCTTAAGAGATTTGTTTACAGCTTCCACCTGATCATTTTCTTGGGGGTATTAGGGTGATGAATGTTCTTTCCATAACCCAAGATCTGATGTTAACTCAGTCATCATCTGGTTCTGAAAGTGACTGCCATGGTTAGTGACAATCTCCCTCAGGACGCCGAACCTTGCTATGATCTGGTTGAATAAAAAGAGAGCTGCAGTCTCTCCATCATATTTAAACGTTGGCATAGATTCAACCCACTTTGTGAAGTAGTCGATAGCTACAATGATATAGCAGTTGCCCCTTGCTGAAGGAGGGTTGCATGTAGTGTAATCAATCCCCCACTTGGTGAAGGGACCAACTGTGATGACATGAAACATGGGAGCGGGATGTGCCCTCATCTTCCGAGAGAAGATCTGGCATGGGTGGCACTTCTTGACCGATTCGATACAATATTTGATTAGTGTCAGCCAGAAGTAACCTGCTCGGAGAATATTTTGGGCTGTTGCCAACCCAGATAGATGACTGCCACATGCTCCAGTATGGTAATTATTAAGCATGATAAATGCTTCCTCGTGAGTGAGACATTGGCGCAGGATGCAGTCTACCCCTCTCCAATACAACGTATCATCGAGTATGAGATAATTCTTCGCCCGATGGCATATATGTCTACACTCATCATGAGAAGCAAAGGTGGGGCACTTCAAAGTCTGAAGATAGATAAGTATATCTCCATACCACGGATCAGAAGATGTGATCAAAAACATATCTCCCCTGATAGGTGATTCTTCAGGCACAACATCACTTGACTCGACCGGAAGTTTTGAAATAAGTTCTGCGAAGACGAGTGACTTTTTGGACTTCGTTGAAATGAAATCTAAGTCAAACTCCTGGAGGATGATGATCCATCTACTGATCTTTCCGCCTATTACCCATCGTGTCAACATGTACTGGAATGGATTCATGACAACAATGACGGTGGTCTTGCGCAACATAACATAATGACTGAACCGTTGAACAACATGAACTGCTGCCAACGCAAGTTTTTTGATATGAGAATAATTGAGTTCCGATCCTATGAGGCCTTAGCTCAGGTAATAGATCATGTATTCTAAGAACAAGTCATCTTCCTGAACTAAAACCATGCCAATGGTTGACTCTGTTGCAGCCATATATAATAAGAAATCTTTGTCATAGTTAGGTGGCCGAAGCAGAGGGGTAGTTGTGAGGGCATGTTTCAATGCATCAAAAGAGCATTGAGCGGAATCATCCCAGTAAAAGGGAACGTCTTTCTTCAGTAAGCGCATAAGTCCCTTGGTGATCTCAACATAGTTGGCGATGAAGCATCTTAAAAAGTTCGCCTTGCCTTGTAGACTCTGAAGTTGAAGGATTGTGCATGGGGGAGACAACTGAATTATTGCCTCCACCTTGAGAGGATCGACCATGATCCCTGTCATTGATACGATGAAACCTAAAAAAGGTACTGACATTATGCAGAAGCTGCACTTGTTTGGATTCAAGTGAATTCGAAAGTAGCGACAACGTTTGAAGATAAGTCGGAGGTGTGTGGGATGATCTGTTCTCTTGCAAGATAGAGATGCTAAATCATCTAAATAATCCTCGACTATATGCTTGAGGTCATGGAAAGTAAAATACATGGCCCTCTGAAAGGTTTCTCCAACATTTTAAAGACCAAAAGGCATCTTACGATACATGAATGTATCCCAAGGACAAATGAATGTCGTTTTATGTTGGTCTTCAGGTTTGATTTGTATTTGATTATATCCCAAAAAACCATCCATGAAAGAAGAGGCCTCACAACTAGCACGTTCATCAATGATCTGGTCGATGAAAGGTGTGGGAAAATTATCTTTGGGACAGGCCTTGTTCAAATCACAGAAGTCGGTACATACACAAATCATGCCTTGTTTTTTATTGACCAGCACAGGATTTGACACCCATTGGGTAAAATGGATAGGATAGATAAACCTGACTTTTAGTGATTTCTCAACCTCAACCTTAATGGTTGCTGCTTTCCTAGGATTAACTGGATGAAGCTTCTACCAAATAGGCTTGGCATCAGGATAAGTTGTGATTTCATGTTCGACTATTTTTGGATCGATACCTGGCATTTCCTCATAAGACTAGGAAAAAACGTCGCAAAATTCTTTAAAAATATATGTATAGAGTTGAATCTCTCCAAGGGAGAAGTCAGCTCTGATGAAAACATTCTCCATGATGCCAAGGTTTCGGGAGATATTGATCGGTATGGTTTCAGTGATGGTTTCCATATTACCCTCAACATAAATTTCATGTGTAGCTAAGAGATTAATAGGACAAGACCGATCTCTCGTCATAGTCACGGTGAATTCTCCTGCTTTGATTTGTCTTAACTCTGGGAGGAAGTATGATCTATGATGAATATCATCCTAGGGTTTGTTTGGAATAGTCATTCCTTCAATTACTACTTCGTCAGAGGGCAAGACCAAGTCTAACGAATCGGTGTTAGCGAGAGAACCCTGAGCCCAAATAGTCTCTAGAAGTGAATCTAACTCTTGTGCAGAAGTTGGATCAGTGTGGGATGAAGCTTGCTGGACTAAAGAGTACACTACTTCAGCTATGAACAAGGGAATGGACATGCCAGGGTGCCATGTCTCATCCATCGTGGCTGATGGGGAAGGAAGTATCCACGGGTCGTTGAAGTAAGTCGTGCGGAACGATGAAACTTGAAAAATATCAACCTTATGGTGATTGGATATAAAATTGATATCGCCTTGAGGGAGTGGGTAATCGAAGGTACCCATCAAATATGGGCACAAACCAACTCCTATGTTGACTACGCCTGGTTGAGGATTATCAATCATCGGGACCGTGGATGCCCCCAATGAAGGGTTAGGTATGGAGAAAGACAATTGATCGATGGTCACAATCCGACCCTCGTGTGGAAACAACAAGACCCGGAAAACTGTAGCAACCACCTCTTGCATGGCATAAGTCCAACTCCTCCCTAACAATATGTTATAGTTGAGGGGCGCATCAACTACTTCTACCTCGAAACACACGATCTTCCCTCCTAGCTGCATGGGGAAATAGGGAATGATACCATGTGGTTGGAATGAACGATCATTGAAAGCAGTAAGAAGAGTAGGCGATAGAGACAAAACGGTTTGGCCAACGACCTTCCAACATGGCAACGACATAATGCATGTCGAGGCACCCTCTTCAACCACCATGCGAAAGATATTCCGAGTAAAAGTTTTCATGGGATAAGCCACTACTATTTCAAATGCTACGTGGTAAGGAAGACGAGGTCTTAGGTTAGTTGTATCCAGCATGATGGTACCCAGATTACAAGTCTTGGTAGATCCTAAAGCGATTAACAAGGATTTCCTCTGGGAAGGGAAGCTTTGGAGGACCCCCAAAGTGGACATCGCACAAGGGGTTTGTGATAAAATCTTACACCACAGAGTAGTTCTGGGCGGCCCTTGTGTTTGGGTTATGAGAATCTTTTTTGAACGTGCCTTTGGGGATGCGTGTCATTGTTTCATCCAATGTCTTCTCAATCTGTAGAGGAAGAGATGGGATTTCAGCTTCTTTTCCCTTCTCATAAGTTCCTGGTTTACTACAGTCATGCACTCTAGTCAATATAAAATAATCACCCTTCACCATATATACATTTGCAGATGCGGGGTTGTTTGAAGATGGAGGGGGTACTTGACCACCCCCTTCCATGCTTGTAGAGGCTTGAGTTAGATTTTGCCCATGTTGAAATGGATTCATTAACATAGTAGGTTGTTACTGTGTCACAAACTTTTGGGCCTCTGTAAGCCAGGGACAAAGGTGGGTTGGGTGGTCCTCCATGCACAGGTTGCATGGATACCTCACCTTCCGTTTCTCAGTATTTCCTTCACCAGCATTATCGGTGGGTTTCTTATCCCCCTTACCCTTCTTTTGTTGTTTTTTCTTTCCTTCAGGTTGCTGGGTGGCCTTTGGATTAGTTAATTGCAATGTGTGTACATCCGACGTTTTGGTAGGGGGAGCAGCCAAAGTAGTAGTTTGGCTGGCCACTGTGTGTTGTATAGACAATTGTTGTAATTTATTTGTCAGTTGCTCAATGGGATTTGTTTGTGCTGAACCAACAATACCATCGGCATGTGGTCTAGCTCTTTGTTTGGTTTTATCTAGTATTGAGCGTGGTGCATCTAGCAAAATCTTGTATAATAAACTGGACTGAGAATAGATTAGTTCAAGCTGTTGAGCTCTCATGATGGCATCTTCTTCAGAGAATACTCCTGATGTCGCGACATCTTTGGATAACTGTGGGACCAAATACTTAAGGAACCACTCGAGCATGAATGCTGGTGGGACTAGTACCTTAATTAAACTCTTTTAGCGTCTTCATTCTCGAATGTGATCAGAGATATGGTACGTTTTTGTCTGTGAGGAAATTAGCCAACAATTCTGTGCTAGCGTCGTATCTCACAGGTAATTGGAAATGGTTAAGGAAAGCCATGGCCAATTCACCGAAGGAAGAGTATCTTGAGTGGTCAAGTTCAATGTACCATTTCGCGGCACTCCCAATGAGAGTACGTTGAAACAATCACAATTGTACGGAGTCGTCTTTCAACAAGTTAGATGAGCACCAAAGATGGAAGGTAGTCACATGATCTCCTGGATATTTGTTAGGCTTGGCTTCAAACTTTGGTATGTACGAAGGAAACTTCGTCAGCATAGGAGGCCAATGTGGATCGTGATAGATAGGGTCATTCAACAACCATGTCAAGTCTGGAAAATGAAAGGTTTCCAGGAAAGGAAGTTTGGGTTGTTGGTGATAACCGGGGAAAAAGGGACCTGGAGTTTGACTAGCACCAGGTTGCTAGGAAAAGTTTAGTTGTTGTCCTGGATTTTGGTAAAAACCATGGCCATGGCCAGCGTATGGATTGTGCGTGTGAGGAGACATCATCGACTGATTTCCAAAATAGGACATAGATGGTTGGGCATGCATTACATTCGAAGGACTTTGGGAAGGGTTGCCCCATGTCAGTCCCATGGGGATAGGCATAGTACTTTGTCTGGGGTTCCATTGATTATGGAAAGAATTACCCCAAATCAGCATTTCGGATGAGGGAACAGATCCTTGCCAAGAATTCCAAGGCCCTGATGCGGAAGAAGTTCCTGGGTGTGCTCCCTGTGCAGGAATAGTACCCTGCATAGGAATAGATTGTTAGAAATCAGGGTTTCCCCTGGTCGGGAAAGAAACTAACGAGAAGGCGTTGTTACCAAATGCATCTAACAAAGAAAACAGTGTTGAACCTACAGGCATATTATGCAAAGGTGGTCCTTGAATACCTGCTCCAAATAAACCATGGTGTGCAGGCGGCCCGACGGATGGTTGGTGCATGCCATCGAGTGAAGGGGATGAAGGAGGTATATGACCTTCTTCGTAAGGGAAAGCGTTAAAGGGAGCAGAAGTGCCCCCCATGTGGCCTTGTAGAGGAGCGTTAGAGCTCCCTGCCCCCAAACCTGAAGTCTGTGAAGTGGAGTAGGAAAGTACAGGACTTGTACCTAAACTAGGCATCCCGTATGAGAACGGAGGGCCTGTTGCACTTGGTGTGAAGGGGTTGTGGCCACCGCCAGAGACGAGATCATACCATTGTAGGATGTAGAGGCAGTCGAGACCATGGTGGCTCAGACTAGTGACGATGGGTTAGGAGGTGGAAACTCTCCTGTAGTGACAACCGTAGTGGGAATTGAAGAATTCCCAGAAGGAGTAACAACATTTGTTTCCATTGCTGCGTGCGACACTGTCTGGCACTCACAAAGGTGAATCGGTATGATGAGGGGTGCCAAGAGATCAATGGTTGGGGTTTCAATCGGGCCAAGAGATTTTTCTCCAAAGTACAAAATGGTCAATTCCTCTGGATGTTGGTCGGGAACAATTTCTTGTGACCCAATCGCTTCAAAAGACCCTTGTTGGTCTAGCTTTTGCTTTAGTGGTGGCGGGGGTGGCTCCAGTGTAATCGGAAATAGGCCCAGAATCCTTCATGACCAGTGGAGCTCATGATCCTCCACTGTGTGAGAAGATCAAAAGACACTCTAGGGCGATCTATTCGTTCAAAATCAACACACACTAAAAAGTCCCTATAAGATAAGACAGGCAAACACTAAACTAATTGGAAGAATAGTTACAACAACCAACACTAGAGAAACTTATCGGTGCAAGTGAAACTTGAATATGGAAGCACCCTCTGGGTATACTCTACAAAGCGTGGCTCGATGTCTATCCTAGGTACTGCGATATACCCCCGTAGTCACTTGTGTATGTGCCTAAAAAAGATAGGCAACTAGGTTGCCAGTGCGCGAACAATCACCAGGCGGGTACAGTCAAAAGTTGGGTAGACCACAATGAGTAGGGTATCGAGCCTAAAACCTGTCAAGGGTATCAAGAGCAAGTGGTCTGGAAGACAACTGAGGACCTTGAATGTATTCGAGACCCATGAAGCTCCGTGGAAAATGAAAATGATGGAATCCCAAGACAAGCCCTATATATGTGTTCTCCACTACGATTGGTCCATCTTTGGAGGGGTTATATCCGCTACCTTTCCGCACACGACCTTGTGTTTATCCCTTGTGTTAGAGGGGGGTCCCGAATAACTTTCAAGATACTGGACTTTGAAACTCCCTAACTCAAACTCCAATGCTTGATTTTAATGGCCTTGAAGAGTTTCCTCTCCAACCTAATTCAAAGCCCTAATCCTGAACTAGTTGGTTGACCCTACAAACATAAAAGTCTAATGATTTTTAGATTTAGTGTTAATTTTATGGCTTGTCTTATGTCAAAGGTTATGAAAGTGAAACTAGTGATGTTTGAAGGATGAAAGTAAAAATGAAAAAAAAGCTGGAAACAAAAACCTTCACTTAATTCAAATTTTAAACAACTTTTCAAATTAAATTTTTTTTCTAAGATCTTTGAACAACAAACTCAAAATAAAATTTCACTTGACTACGAGCTACTTATGATCTAAGTAAACTGCAAAGAACTTATGAAAGCAAAGACTTTTCCCTGGTTACTTTAATGCAAAACAACACTTTTCAACCAAACAAAGAAATAAATGATTTTTTTTTTTATCTGAATGCTTATATAGCAAAAAGGAAAAATATCAACAAGTCAAAACCAAGAAAAACTTCTGGCCTAAACGTAGATCGCAAAGAACCACTTCAAAAAATCACAAACTAACAACTTAACAAAGGACTCTTACACTTGTCTAAAAACCTTACAAAAGAAAATTTTCATGAAAACTTCTAAATGAAAAAGAAAGCTATGGTTGAGATCAAACCTAAGCTACTGACTGCTATGACAGAGATTGAAGATCCTGAGAGGTATAACTCTTGTCAAGGAAAAGGATGACTTCCTCTCCTTCAACAAAAACTATCCTTCACAAGCACACTACTGACAACTCAACAACAAGTGTGTGCATGCGAGCTATGTAGAGTCAGAGGGCGTGTACATGTGTCCTGGCCTTATACAGGCCGCGTGTATCTCTAAAACTCTGAAAAAAATAAAAACATGCAATCCAAACCAGGCAGAGACCACTGATACTGAGAACCAGGATCTCTTAAAGGCTCAGACACTTTCTTTAACAGAAAAAGAAAACAATGCAAGGAAAAATTCGTAAAACAAACCAATCTGAGGTGAAACCTAAGCTAAAAACTGAAAACAACCAAGACTAGAAAGAGTTCCAGAAAACCCCTTAGAATGACAAATTCTGACAGGGAAGAGGATGACTGCCTCAAAACTTTTCTGAAATCCTACATGCTACTGTTACTTCTTCAGCTAGCGTTTATATGCAGGCTATAAGAATTTAGGGCACGGGTACACGCGTGCAAACCTTATGTAGGCCACGTGTACCTCTGTGGGTCTCGGAAAAAAAAATTATAGTCTAGCAAAGAAACAGAGATAACTGGTATGGAAGACCAGAATCTCTGTTAGCTTAGACTTTTGCAGAAACTTCAAAAAACTGGAAAGGAAACCGATTTTTTTTTAAAATACCCAAAAAATAAAATTCCCAGGAACCCTAGAGACTTCCCCAGTATGGTTGCCAATTCTTTTGTGAGTGGGAAATCCCCTTACGGACTAGCAAATAGGGTTATATTATGCATGCAGATATGACCAAAAGAAACCTACTTTCTACCTTCGTCCCTAGACCTAATCCCCATTTCTTTTCAGCAAATACATGGTTAGACCAACATACCTTGTTCTAGGCATTCCATGTCGATCCTTCTTCAGGCTTGATCTCTTGTTAGCAGCTCTCCTCCCAAGGTTGACCTGCATACAAAACAAGCAACAAACTACACATCATTTTACCTACAGACTAATGGGTTAGAGATTCAAACATATATTTAATAAACTATGAAGAACTCATAAAGTGGGATGGAAAAAAAATTTCTTTATTACTTTTAATGAATCAACTTACAATGTCGAGACCGAAAACCTCTCCATGAACCTGATCCCGGGTTCCTCTTCAAATGTCCTCCAACTTATTTGCTCTGTATCTCTCCTTGCACAAGGATGGCTAAAGGATTGGGACAATGGGAATGTGCAATTGGGCAGAGTTTCTTTACTATCATTATCCTCTTCCAAATGGGACCCCTACCCCTTCTTTTATAGGCTAGAAGGAGCTAGGTATTTGGTCGAACCCTCGGCCATGCATGGTCGGAAGGTTTAGTTAACTCACCCAAAACTATGTGTTCCATCGACAACTTTCCTTTTTTCGTGCTTTTGTAGGTACACACGGGCTATTTTAGGTCAGCTAGCATGTAAACATGTGTAGTAATGGAGTAGGGCACGTGGGCCCTTATAAAATAGGTTTTTAAGAAGAGTTTTTCAACAATATTTTGGCAAAGAAGGAATCTGAGATGGCCTAATGCCAGGTAAGCATCTCTGGTGCAATTTAGGGTTATAACAATAGTTGAGAGCATAGATGTAAAAATAGATGAGGGACCTCTTCATTCTGTAAGATATCAACACCATCATGAGCAATGTGATGAACCAATCAGAAATGAATTACAAGACGATGGAATGGGTGAGCAACAAGGACAAGAGGATTCAAAAGAAGACGAGAGAATGGAAACATCACAGCCAAAGACCCCATCAAGGTATGTTAAAAAATATCATCTAGAAATTCAGATTCTTGGAAACAAGGAAACATGTGTACAAACCAGAAGAAGACTTTTAGATACATATAGTTATACAACTTTTGCACTGTTGTCCATCATTAAACCCCAAAAATTTGTGCAAACAAGCCAGGATGATCACTGGGTCAAAGCCATGAATGAATAACTAGATCAAAAAGAGGAAAATAAGACTTGGGATCTTGTTCCAAGACCAAATGACAAAAATGCAATTGGAATTAAATGGTATATTGAAACAAACTAGATGAAGATGGAAAGGTAGTAAGAAACAAGGCCAAATTAGTATGCAAGAGGTATGCTCAAGTTGAGGGAGTGGACTTTGAACAAACTTTTGCTCATGTTGCAAAAATTGCAGGTATCAAGATGTTTTTGGATTTTGCATGCTACAAAAAATTCAAAGTTTACTAGATGGATGTCAAATCAACATTTTTAAATGGTGACATTGAGGAAGAGGTTTATGTGGTAAATGGTAAATTTGATTTCTTTTGGATTGATTTTCATTTAGTAATATTTTATTTTGTGACATACCCAATTTAGATTTAGTTAATGGATTAGATAGATGTCATATGAATAAATGTGGGTAGGTGGGGGAAATATTGTTTTATAATAGTTGACCTTCCTAGGGAGGCTAGGAAGATAGTGGTAGACAAGGAATAAAGGGGACTTTGGGAAAAGGAGAAGGGGTTGTATGATTTGGGGAAAATAATCTGTTTTTGAAGGAAATGGAAACCATTGGAAGTGAAAAACCATGAACACTATGAACCGTGAGAGATAATGAATATGATTTTGAGATACTGGTGGGATGGGTGTTGTTCTTGAGCTTTGGGTTTGGAGGGCTAGGAAAAATTGGGGTTTCCTAGAGCTAGAGATATGGATAGGTTGTTCTTAGCTAGATGGGAGGCAAATCTAGTATGAACAATCCAATTTGTAGAGGAGGGAAACTAATCTACAAGGAGATACACCACCATACTGAATGAAGTTTAATTAGAGTTATTCCTCATCAATAGTTATCAATTGTTAAATTGTTATTAGTTGCTAAATGATTTTTTCTAATCTACTAAAAATATAGATGAATTATGTTCTTAGTAAAAAATAAATAGAAATAGTAATTAAAGTAAATAAGTTTGCACAAAATAGAAATTATTTTGAGTACAACAAAAATATTTGATTCATATTTGAATATTACAATAGAATAATTACACAGGTTCATAACCATATCTGAATTAGAATAGAATGTCCACTATTAGATAACATAAATTTAGTACACAAGTATATATAACTCTTAGGTCCATAAGAAGGGTCTTACAATATGAGGTTATGATTCTTCTAATCATATTACAATGACTAAGTATACCCAAATCTTTGCACTCACTATCAAACTCTTGTGAGGCCCTTCATTTTCCAAATTAGAAGATTGATAATGATCATTGTTCCATCATTCAAAACCCCTTTGTACACTTTTCCAAAAACAATTACTCCTAACAAGTTGTTGTCATAAATTGATGATATCCCCATAATAAATTATTTGGTGTCCTGCATTAATGGATGCCCCGACCTCTCTAAAAATATGCCTCTTACAATTTTGTCTCCACAAGATTCCCAAAACAAATTTAGATTTTTAGATGTGAAACAATTTTATGTTTGTGAGAAAAGAATGGTGACAAAATTACCCAAGGTCCATATAAACCAATATTTCCCATAAACATTGTAGCAACAAATTTTTTGAAATCTCTACCTTTACAGACTTCCACTGAAAAATCATTGAAATAAAACTTCAAGTGGTGGAGCAATTTTGAGATTTTCCAATGACATGGGGTATTTCCATGTCTTGAAGACTTTGAAGTTCACTGAATGAAACTGGGATCATACTAAAGTTCAATGAGTGAAACTAATATCATATCTTCAAGTGGGTTGTAGGAAATATTCGAGGATTCTACTTCTTTGCACCCTCTGAGTGCACTTGGAAAGTAACTAGTGAACCAATTTGCACACACACACACACACACACACACACACACACACACACACACACACACA
>ML776940.1:1105575-1130207 GCA_009831015.1 Picea engelmannii | reverse complement strand
CTGTTACTCTTCCTTCTCATGCATTAGGCTTAGATAGATTCGAAAGAAATTCAGTGTCCATGATAAGCACTTTTCTGTCTAGGGTTAAGGTCAAACCTTAGAGGTCGATCTACTTGTCTGCAGGCAGATTTTCCTACAACACCAATATTTATCACTCAATAAAAATGAAATGTATTCACATAAGAATTTCTGAGAAGAGAACCAAGAATCTTCACTGATAAAATACAATATATGCAAATATATTGTATTAAAATAAATAAAAATTACAGGAAATATGATATAACTCTCACATCCATCACAACATTTTTAATTTTGATCACATTCAAGGAAATAAAGATAAAGCCTACAATTAAGAGAACTTTAATATTGTGTTTTGATTTAAAACAAGGAATAATATGATAGGAAAACTTTAAATATAATTTTCTCAAAGCTTATAGTTCAAAGGAATCATTAAAGTTAACCCCAAAATAGTTATCTAGGATTTTCAAAAAATAATATAGTATTTAACAGTCTTGAAAATAAAAATCATTCTTCTAGAATTGGACTGGGATTGGGCGCCCATGGACCATAAAATAAAAGAAAAGGAATTGGATTAAACCTGAAAAGAAGAAAGGAGAAGATTGTCAGAAATAGGTTATGACTTTCAATGAAGAATAGACACAATTGGGTAATTTATGAAAGAGAAGGTGAAGAATAAGGAAAAATGCGATCAATTTTACTCACTGTGATGGTGATCTCTCTCGTTATATGGAGGTTTATGGGCCTTTTGTAGTCTCCTTGGTTGCAGTTACATGACCAGTACCAACCGCCTCTATTTGACCTTCTTTAGTTATCTTTATTAAAGCTTACTTTAACCAATTTTCAATGTAATCTTTCATAGGAGCAATGATTATTTCCTCTCTGAATTTAATATCAAACAATGTACTTTCATAATCTCTAAAATCAACTAAAATTTGGTGCAAAGTGTCTTCAATATCTTCATTTTTATTGACATAGTTTATAAGCCAACTTTCAATTTCATGTTCTGTGCATTTGATCATGCTATTGAACTTTTATGCCAAAACAAACTTCAACATCTCAATATGTTCAATTTTTTCTCTTAATAAGAATATAATTTGATATTAACCTTAGGTCTTGGACTTCTCCTATGGTTCATGCCAAATCTAGTCCAATCAATTCAAAATAAGATTCCCCCTTTTTGATACTTAGAGTATCAAGATCATTTAATATTTCTTTCAAAGTTTTTATCCTTTTGAGCCAACAAACTTTCAATTATTTTATATGGATCAGGGATGGTAAATCCTCTTCTTTTGTTTTAAGTTTAGCCATACCTGAAACTTTTAGAACACATGTAGTGACAATATCTTTGTAAAAGCCCTCATTATTTTCGAGGTCGACTTTGAGGTATTCTCTTAGATTAGTAATCTTGGAGCCTAAAGAAACGAAGCAGTTCGCCAAATCTCATGCCTCTTAAACAAGAGACATCCTCTTATTTATGTTTTTCCAACACAACTTCTAATTGCAACAGGAAAAATTGATGTTCCCTTTAAATTTAAGCTTGACTTTGGTGTTCTGTCGAGTCTTTTCTTAGGTTGAATAATAGTGATCAGACTTGAAAATATAGGGGGTGGCATTAAAGCATAATCAAGTTCTTTAACCCTTTCATTGAGCATAGCATTTTCATCTTCCATTTCATCCACTGATACTTCCAAAGCATCACATGTAGATTTATGAATCCTTGTGAGCCTTGATGGTAAAACTCCGCTCAAATTAAATTTTGAAAGTGTTTTTCCTTGGACTTTTTTCCCTTTTAAATTAACTCTTTCAAATATTAATTTCTTAGAGTCTTTATCAAATAATGCATTGTGAAGAGTTAATGATTCTTATTCATAAAATATTGGCTCTTGTGTCTCTAGTTCTGTTGCAATGTCCAATCTCTCTTGAATCCTTTTCTCATCATCTAGAAACTCAATATCTTTGATATTTGTGTCCAACTCCATATCCTCAAGGGTATAATCATCATCAGGTACAAGCTCACTTACTTCCTATTGATTTACCTATATTTTTATTTAATTATTTATTGTGAGCTTCTGAGGTCATTCAAGATTATTTTTTGGAGGGTCGGGATCATCTCAATCGCCTAAATTTTAAACTAAATAATTCTTTTGTTCTTGAGTTACAAATTGGGGGTTTTGTTTGCTCGTGTCTCTTTTTTTAGAAGAAATTTGAGACATTGTTTTTCTCTCATTTACAACCCTTATGTTTTGTCTATGAGTGTTGGCCCTCGACCAAGTTTTGAGGGAACCTTGGTCATGTTTGACCATTTTTGTGACTTCAACAGGCTGGTCGAAGACGTACCACCAGGCGAAGCGGAGATCATGATATCTCACCGACTTTGTGGACTTTTTGGGATATTAGGGTTTATGTAATGGGTATGGGATGTCGGCCCATGGATTTACCCATGTTTAGGCCTCTTTTGTAATGTATAAATAATTAGATAGGACTTAGAGAGAGAGGCTGTCTAATATTGGCTTTGTGCAAGAACATGTAAAATAGTGCTAAGTGAAAGACTTATATGAAGGATTTGTACATACTGTATGTTAAGAATTGCAGAGCTAAGTGCAAGTGATTTTAAGAAGGCTCCGTGCATTGACCTAAATTGGGGAAAGAGGATCTGGTGAGGTGCACGAAAATCTCCTGTCCTATGTGGAGTTGGCCTTGTGGCTCTGTGCCTGTAAGAAGATTGGAAGAGACTAATAAAGAAGAGAAGAGTTGGTGGATGTAGCCCCACACTGTGGTGAACCACGTATATCCTGTGTCGATGTGCTTTGTGCTATGATTTTAATATTGTTTATGTATTTAATTTCTTAGTGCAATAATTTTGGTGTATAATAGGTATATCCATTAATGCTTAGTGCTTAGTATGTGAATGAATGTTAGATATGCTTTGATGTTATGTGATGAATGATTAGATGTGCCTGATATTGGTTGATTACTGCGCCAATCTATGAATAAGGGTTAAAGACTAATGAATGTTATTGGATAAGTGTTCTGATTAAGTATTATGATCACAGATCTATGTCCCAACTAGGTTGCAGACACTTAAGTCCTACAACCCCCCCTACCTCTACCTCGGGTGAGACTTCATCTGCTTCACAGGTGTTTCCGAAAGTCTCGGTAATTAGGGATTTTTTGGTGTGCTGTTGAAGCATTGAAGCCTGGGTCTGCCCATGTGCCAACAAATGGTTCCATTGTCGGGACCTGAAACTATGATTGCTGGGAACTGAGGAAAATATAAAGCTCTGTCCATAGATTTTCCACTGTAGTGCGCAGTAGTCTACTTGATTTACGAATCTATGTGCTAAGAAAAAGAAGTTTGATCTGAAGAAAAGAGGTAAGATATTTAAGATTTATGCTCTGGTAAAGGTAATATAAGTGGAAATTTTTGCTTCGAAAGTATGAATCTAGGTTTATTTGATAGATCTTATCCTAGTCTGAAAACTAGGGCAGAACTAGAAGAAAGATTTGATTTGAACAAATTTGATAAAAATAGTGAAAGATATGTTATTCGTATGCATAGAAAGAATTTTTTGACTAATAAGTGGATGCAGGATCCTAGAAAGAATATTTGTAGATTGTAGGTCCATCACTATGATCCCAGTACGCAGTACATGAAGGGTTGGGGATTGTTTAAGAGAAATAGAGGATTGACAGTATGTTATAACTGCAGAAGACCGAGACATCTTGCTAAGGAATTCCCTAGTATAGGTCCTATTTGTCTTTGTTGTAAAGCTATTGATCATGAGGTTTTGGATTGCCCTAGGATGATTGATAAAGTTGAAAAGATGAATATGAGACAAGAAAACTATCAAGCAACTAAGGATATGCTAGAGAGCCAGAAAGAATCAGAAACTGTGTTATTACAGATGAAAGAAACATTGAATGATCACAGAGACATCAATTTACCAGAGATCTTAAAAGGGAAGGAGTGCATAGAAACAAGAATAGGAGACTTCGACATAGATTGTGTTCTAGATGAAGAAACTCAGGTGAATGTTATGCCAGAAAGTACTTGGGAAATTTTGGGAAAGCCTTCCATGGTTCCTTCATTGGGAGGGTTAGGCTTGCTTAAAGGAAAGATGATAACCCTATGTGGAAGACTTACTCATGTACCTACGATTGCGCATGGAACATCGACTGAAGAAGAATTTGAGGTCATTAAGTTTGTTGAGAACAATTCCCCTTTTGCACTTTTTTTTTTAGGAAAGACCTAGATTGAGAAAGATCAGATCGGAAGGAAAAAAGGAGAGGAAGCCACATAACAGAAAACACAAGAATTAAGGGAATTCATAACTAGAAAAATAGTGAGACTAATACAAGAACAGGAGGACAAGTCAAAACAACAGAAGGCTGTCGAGGTTGAAAGAACACAAGCAGAATTAAAGAACCTGTCCATGCAGGAGGGAAGAGAACCTACCCTAGAAATAATAAGAGAAGAGGTATTACACTCAACCCCTTTGAACGACCATCACCAATGTGAAGATATTATGATAAGAGAAAATAAGAATGAGAACGAAAAGAGGAATCCAGAGACTCAGATCACAGGAAAGAAGGAAAGAAAGCTCAACAAGAAGAAGGCAAAGTTAGAAAAATTATAGGAGGTTCCAGAGAGGACTTCACAGAAGAACAACTTGCAAAACTTGAATCGTGCTGGAATAGCAGAACAACGTAGAAAGGAACTTCACCATGGCGAATATATATGACCGTTGGAGGTGTCTCAATCGTTAGAATGATTCTCCAAAATGGCTAGAAACGAAGTTATTGCCAAAAATATCACCCTTGGACCATTGGGACCGCGCCATAATGGATGGAATCATATTGATTGAGGCATTCCTGCCCGTTGGAGGAGTCCATTATGCCATTGCTTATTTAATCTGTTGAATACCGCATCGAGGACACTTTTGCAAAGTGAGATATTCGAGCTAATGGAGAAGTAATCGCATACCGCGCTATGTTGTATAGACCTGAAACTGTGATTACTGGGAACTGAGGAAAATATAAAGCTCTGTCCGTAGATTTTCCACTGTAGTGCGCAGTAGTTTACTTGATTTACGAAGCTATGTGCTAATAAAAAGAAGTCTGATCTGAAGAAAAGAGGTAAGATATTTAAGCCTTATGCTCTGGTAAAGGTAATATAAGTGGAAATTTTTGCTTCGAAAGTATGAATCTAGGTTTATTTGATAGATCTTATCCTAGTCTGAAAACTAGGGCAGAACTAGAAGAAAGATTTGATTTGAACAAATTTGATAAAAATAGTGAAAGATATGTTATTCGTATGCATAGAAAGAATTTTTGAGCTAATAAGTGGATGCAGGATCCTAGAAAGAATTTTTGTAGATTGTAGGTCCATCACTATGATCCCAGTACGCAGTACATGAAGGGTTGGGGATAATTTAAGAGAAATAGAGGATTGATAGTATGTTATAACTGCAGAAGACCGAGACATCTTGCTAAGGAATTCCCTGGTACAGGTCCTATTTGTCTTTGTTGTAAAGCTATAGATCATGAGGTTTTGGATTGCCCTAGGATGATTGCTAAAGTTGAAAAGATGAATATGAGACAAGAAAAATATCAAGCAACTAAGGATATGTTAGAGAGCCAGAAAGAATCAGAAACTATGTTATTACAGATGAAAGAAACATTGAATGATCACAGAGACATCAATTTACCAGAGATCTTAAAAGGGAAGGAGTGCATAGAAACAAGAATAGGAGAATTCGACATAGACTGTGTTCTGGATGAAGAAACTGATGCAGGAGCATCTCTCCATACAACTAGCCACATTCGCGCGCACACATTCAAAGGTTGAAGGGAGGCGCAGCCTCATTTAAAATTGAAATGAATGTAATTAAATGGCTTAGGCTGTTGGGCCAGGAAAGCCGTGCCTTTGTGCAGGCATTAGATAGGATCGACTTTAATGATAGATCGGCTGAGATCTAGTTATGGATAGCAGACTAGACAACCATTGATTGTAATTTATTAGAGTAGGTGAACCTAGAGGGAAGCGCTAAGAGCCCCTCAGGTAAAAGAGATTTTCAGATCTCATTTTGAGTTAGTGGAGGTAGAGTAGAATGGTAGAGAGGAGAGAAGAGCCGAGAGAGCTCAGGAACACCATTGTAAAGATACATGCATTGTTGCCATTTTTAATACAAACAACAGTTTTTCCTGCATTATTCTGTATTGAGTGGATGCCTGGGAGTGTTTCCTTTATTCTGTAAATGTATGATGTGGTTGTATGTTTGCAGAGAGTTGTGTTTTGATTTCAGGTTGAAGGTATTTGTGGCTTCACGCCAGGAGGGTGTGACAGAACGTTGAGGGTTCTGAGGGTTGTGCACAGAGGATTCATTTCTGTACTCTGAGGAGTCATACAAAGACGTGCTCAAGGCACATAAGCTGAAGTCATCAACTCAACAGAAGAAGACCTGTGAGGTTGCTGAACACCTCAGGAGGTAAGGCTGTGGATAAGAACCATAGTTGCAGACAGAATCGTGGAGGATTCTGTGAGAGCTCTGTCAAGTGGGCATTGAGCGTATGCACGAAGTGCAGTTGGAGGAACTCTGCTGAGAGTTTAAGGGGAGACCAGAATATCTGAGAAGATTCTGAGAACTCTGCCAGGAGGGCATTGAGCGAGTGCAGAGGTGCATAGGAGAACAGAACTACTGAATGTTCTAAGAAGGAACTCCGCCAAGAGGGCATTGAATCTATGTGCGGGCAAGCACCAGAGGAAGAAAGAACTCTTTGAGTTCAAGAGCGAAGAAAGAGTCCATTGAGGGACCTTTGCTGGGTTGCTGAACACCTAGAAGGACTCAGCAACGTAGTTTCTTGAGTAACAGGATACCCAGGAAGGCATCAATATTATCCATCTGCAAGAGAAGGGAAGAAAGGTAAAATCCCCAAGGGATCTGAGTGTTACAGAAGCTCAGAAGAAATAGCATTGTGGAGAATGTGCAGTGAGGCTCGAGGTTGTAGAGCTCGTAGAGGAAATAAGCACAGGCAGAGGCCTTTTAAATCTTTGAGAATTCTTTCAAGGGAAGGAAGAAAGAACGTGAAGCTTAGGAGGGCAGCACCGACCATCAGATTGGTAGGAGAATAGATATGGACTGTTGGTGTTCATAGCTAGGAATCACCCAAGGAGGAGCACACATGAGAAAGGGACCGACAACCGTCAGATCTTAACTTAGAAATCCCGCTAGCCATTGGATCGGGAGAAGGCGCATGACGTTTAGCCTCAGGAGGAGCGTGCACAGAGGAGATTTGATCTGGGCTGTTATATCTGGGACAGATACCTGACAGCCTTCGGATCTGGAGAAGTTGCATGGAGGTTAAGTCCTCGAGAGACAGGAGGAGGAGTCCCGATAGGGGTGGAACCATCGGGATATCGGCCATAGGAGAATCAGAGTTCCCGAGATCATAAGTATCGGGACCCCTCAGGTCTCGAAATAGTGACAAGATAAAGATCGTCCGTTTGAGGGAGGACACATGGCAGTGATCGAGTGCCACCGGGAAAATCCCTGACAGGGAGGCCATCTATCGGCATATCGGGGATTGGGATATCGGAATTCCCATTGACCAGAAGTCGGGGAATTTCATCGTGGGAAAACCTGACCTAATCGGAGCCACCCATCTACAAGGACAGGTATCAAAGGACCGGGGCGTCATCAACACATTGGGAGTCTTGAGACTGGTTGAACCCCAAAACTTCGAGAAGAGACCACAGTCATGGATCTCAAACAGGACGCGTGTCAGAAGATCTAGGCGAGTCGGAGTTTGGAGTTTCGTGAACTCTGGGAATAAGGGAATTGTTGCCACAGGAATCGCGATATGTGATTTCCCGATCGTGATGAAGGTGTACCCCAGAGGAGTCAGCGAGGGGGGGATAAGTGGCAAGGATCGGGCACCGACCACACTTTGTTCATTGGGATATCGGAGATTCCGGGGACAAGTGATCTGGGCACTTTGAAACCGCGAACCCTGAAACTCCGATGGGGAGTTGGACTACGGCCACATGGAGTGATGGTCACATTGACTAAGAGCCATAGCCGGCAAGGGAAACCATACAAAGGAGTGCATCGGGGATCGGTAAATCGTGAGTCCCGTGGACTTGTGCACTTCGACATCGAAAGTACTAAAACTCCGAGAAGAATAGCCTCGAAAAGAGGTAAGGCCAGAGTCACAGAGGAAGTTGTCCTATGGTTAGGGCTTAGCTTGGAGGACTAAATCCCATCGGCATATAGAATATCGGGGATTCACGAGGATAGAGGGTTGTGACAGCGGAAACGCCGAAACCCCGAAATCCCGATAGAGAGTCGGGGATAACTTCGGTCAAGTGCCAAGGTCGTGGAAAGTAAAGAAGGACCTGTGGGTCAGAGTTTAGCAGAGATTCTGGTTGGGGAGTCCAAAGAGTCAATTCAGCTCAAGAGAGAACGGGGATTTGAGAATGATCCTGCGAAGTGGAGAGCGCAACAGGGTACAGTCGCATCTCTTTGCGTCAAGTGGTATCAGAGTGGGAATCTGTTTGTATATTGCAGACAGAGGAGCAGGAAGAAGACAGAGTGCTGGAGGACTCTGTGTTGATTGTTTGCAGGTGGACAACAGTCGTGAATCCAGTCATTGGGAGACTGTAGGAAGATGAAGCTGGAACACTCAGGGATGCAGAGTGACAGCAACAGGTTTTCCAGGAAGGCAGACAAGAATAGCAGCATGGCTACTGAAGGCCATAGGCACATTGGGAAGAAGATCAAGGCAGAAGAGCTTGCAAAAATGGATGAAGAACTTGCCGACATCAGAGCCAAAATAGAGAAGCTCAAATTGGGAATGCGGCAAGAGGCAAAATCGAGATGGGTGCACGAGTGGCCCATGAAGATGCAAAAGGGGAAATGGCCAGTCAGGCAGTTGATGGTATTAAGACAACGTAGGCTATTGAGAAAATGACTGAGGTATGCTGAAAACCTCAAGGCCACCAAGGAAGAAGAGATGGTTTACATCTGTGAACCAGAGATTGGAGACATTCTCAGTGAGGAGAATGATCAGAGATTGCTGAGGGATATCATAGACTGCCAGGAGGGCAGTGGAAGGTTTCTAAATGGCCAGATGGGTAAGGGAACAGAGATGAGATCGGCTGATGATCTCAAGAACTGTCAGGAGGGCAAAATAGAAGAAATTCCAGATTGCCAAGAGGGCAATGAGCTGAGGTCGCTGCGGGATCTCACGGACTGTCAGGAGGACACTCGAGGAATTTCAATTTTCTAGGAGGGCAATGATGAGAGATCACTGCGATATCTCAAAGACTGCCAGGAGGACAACGAAAGAATTGAAGACTACCATGAGGGAAAAGATGAACATTTGGGGCCATTTGAAGGTCTCATGAAGAGTTCAATTCAGCAGGGGTTGTTGATGAAGATGGGATCGGTTGATCTCATGGTATGCCAGGGAAGCAGCAGAGACATCCCATATTGCCAAGTGGGTAGGGATGAGAAAATGAATTTGGATAAGCCAGAGGAGCTGACAGAGCAGATGAGACTGTCTGATAGTCTCATAAGTTCAGTGATGAAAAGGGATTAGCAGGTGCAGCAGACAGAGGAGGAAGATCATAATGATATTCTGATGATTGGGGGAATACAGATATTCCTACCATTTGCCTAGAAGGAGGTAGAAAGTTGTATTACAGGTGCAGCAACAACAACAGAACAGTCACAACTGATAATGACTGTCAGAAAGGAAAGGAAATTGGAGCAGACTTTGAGAGCTGCCCAAACAGAAGAAAGGAAAAATGAGCATTCTGAGGAATGACTCAAAGATTTCAGCCAGCAATCTGAAGAAGCTATAGCACTAAAGATGACAGCCGAAGAAGCAAAAGACAAAGAAGAGAAGAGTGAGCATTTCGAGGAATGGCTCAACACATTCAGCATTGAAACTGAAGAGACTGCAACATGGGAGGTTGCAGAAACAGAGGAAGAAGAAGCAGACAACATTTTCTTTGCTGACCTGTGGCAACATATTGAGACTCTGGAAGAAAGGGTAAAAGTGCAAGGTGTGCACATCCAATAGGTGAAGTTGGAAATGGATGAGGAAGGCGTGGGAGATCATGATGATCTACCCAATGACCAGAAATTTTTGCAGCTGAGGAGACTGCAACGACAGGACCAGCCACTGGAGCAACTGGATGAAGTGATAGAGGACATCGGGGAGCTGATGTTGAAGTCAACAAACACTACCAGTAGGGAGCAGCTGGGCAGAAGGAAAGAAGAAGAAGCAACAGTAGCGACGCAGCAGAAGCAACAACAACAACAGAATGGAGCGGATGGAAAGCTAAAAAAAAAACTTGTTTGGGACCCAGGAGGATTCTGACAACTACAGGGGAAGCTCATGAGCAGGAGCTCATGATTTTTGCAGCTGTGGAGTATGATGCAGGAGCATCTCTCCATACAGCCAGCCAGCCAGCCAACCACGTCCGCGCGCACACATTCAAAGGTTGAAGGCAGGTGCAGCCTCATTTAAAATTGAAATGAATGTAATTAAATGGCTTAGGCTGTTGAGCCAGGAAAGTCGTGCCTTTGTTCAGGCGTTAGATAGGATCAAATTTAATGCTAGATCGACTGATATCTAGTTCTGGATAGTAGACTAGACAACCATTGATTGTAATTTATTAGAGTAGGTGAACCTGGAGGGAAGCGCTAAGAGACCCTAAGGTAAAAGAGATTTTCAGATCTCATTTTGAGTTAGTGGAGGTAGAGTAGAATGGTAGAGAGGAGAGAAGAGCCGAGAGAGCTCAGGAACACCATTGTAAAGATACAAGCATTGTTGCCATTTTTAATACAAACAACAGTTTTTCCTGCATTATTCTATATTGAGTGGATGCCTGGGAGTGTTTCCTTTATTCTGTAAATGTATGTTGTGGTTGTATGTTTGCAGAGAGTTGTGTTTTGATTTCAGGTTGAAGGTCTTTGTGGCTTCACGCCAGGAGGGTGTGACAGAACGTTGAGGGTTTTGAGGGTCATGCACAGAGGATGCATTTCTGTACTCAGAGGAGTCAGACAAAGACATGCTCAAGGCACAGAAGATGAAGTCATCAACTCAACAGAAGAAGACCTGTGAGGTTGATGAACACCTCAGGAGGTAAGGCTGTGGATAAGAACCATAGTTACAGATAGAATCATGGAGGATTCTGTGAGAGCTCTGTCAAGTGGGCATTGGGCGTATGCACGGAGTGCAGTTGGAGGAACTCTGTTGAGAGTTTGAGGGGAGACCAGACTCTCTGAGAAGATTCTGAGAGCTCTGTCAGGAGGGCATTGAGTGAGTGCAGAGGTGCATAGGAGAACAAAACTATTGAATGTTATGAGAAGGAAATATGCCAGGAGGGCAATGAGTCTGTGTGCGGGTAGGCACCGGAGGAAGAAAGAACTCTTTGAGTTCAGGAGAAAAGAAAGAGTCCATTGAGGGAGCTTTGCTGGGTTGTTGAACACCCAAAAGGACTCAACAACGTAGTTGCTTGAGTAATAGGATAGCCAGGAAGGCGTCAATATTCTCCATCTGCAGGAGAAGGGAAGAAAGGTAAAATCCCCAAGGGATCTGAGTGTTACGGAAGCTCAGAAGAAATAGCGTCATGGAGAACGTGCAGCGAGGCTCGAGGTTGTAGAGCTCGTAGAGGAAAGAAGCACAGGCAAAGGCCTTTTAAATATTTGAGAATTCTTTCAAGGGAAGGAAGAAAGCGCGTGAAGCTCAGGAGGGTAGCACCGACCGTCACCCAGGAATCATGGCCAGGAATCACCCAAGGAGAGCGCACAGGAGAAAGGGACCGACAACTGTCGGATCTTAACTTAGAAATCCCGCCAATCATCGGATCGGGAGAAGGTGCATGACGTTTAGCCTCAAGAGGAGCGTGCACAGAGAAGATTTGATCTGGGCCATTAGATCTGGGACAGATACCCAACAACTGTCGGATCTGGAGAAGTTGCATGGAGGTTAAGTCCTCGAGAGACAGGAGGAGGAATCTCGATAGGGGTGGAACCATCGGGATATAGGCCATCGGAGAATCGGAGTTCCCGAGATCATAAGTATCGAGACCCCTCAGGTCTTGAAACAGTGACAGGATCAGGACCGTCCATCTAAGGGAGGACACGTGGCAGCGATCGAGTGCCACCAGGAAAATCCCCAATAGGGAGGCCATCTATCGACATATCGGGGATCGGGATATTGGAATTCCCATTGACCAAAAGTCGGGGAATTTCATCATGGGAAAACCTGACCTAATCGGAGCCACCCATCTGCAAGGACAGGTGTCAAAGGACCAGGGCATTGTCAACACATCGGGAGTCTCGAGACTAAGAGTTTGAGACTGGTTGAACCCCAAAACTTCGAGAAGAGACCACATCCATGGATTTCAAATAGGACGTGTGTCAGAAGATCCAGGCGAGTCGGAGTTCGGTGTTTCGTGAACTCTGGGAACAAGGGAATTGTTGCCACAGGAATCACGATACATGATTTCCCGATCGTGATGAAGGTGGACCCCAGAGGAGTCAGCGAGGGGGGGACAAGTGGCAAGGATCGGGCACCGACGACACTTTGTTCAATGGGATATCGGAGATTCCAGGGACAAGTGATCTGGGCACTTTGAAACCTCAAACCCCGAAACTCCGATGGGGAGTTGGACTGCAGCCACATGGAGTGATGGTCACATTGACTAAGAGCCATAGTCGGTAGGGGAAACCATACAAAGGAGCGCATCGAGGATCGATAAATCGTGAGTCCCGTGGACTTGTGCACTTCGACATCGAAAGTGCCGAAACTCCGATAAGAATAGCCTCGAAAATAGGTAAGGCCAGAGTCACAGAGGAAGTGATCCTATGGTTAGGTCTTAGCTTGGAGGGATAAATCCCATCGACATATCGGAGATCGGGGATTCACGAGGACAGAGGGTTGTGACAGCGGAAACGCCGAAACCCTGAAATCTTGATAGAGAGTCAGGGATAACTTCGGTCAAGTGCCAAGGCCGTGGGAAGTAAAGAAGGACCTGTGGATCAGAGTTTAGCAGAGATTCCAGTTGGGGAGTCCAAAGAGTCAATTCGGCTCAAGAGAGAATGGGGATTTGAGAATGATCCTGCGGAGTGGAGAGCGCGACAGGGTACGGTCGCGTCTCTTTGCGTCAGAAACTCAGGTGAATGTTATGCCAGAAATTACTTGGGAAAATTTGGGAGGGCCTGCCATGGTTCCTTCATTGGGAGGGTTAGGCTTGCTTAAAGGAAAGATGATAACCCTATGTGGAAGACTTACTCATGTACCTATGATTGCGCATGGGACATCGACTGAAGAAGAATTTGAGGTCATTAAGTTTGTTGAGAACAATTCCCCTTTTGCACTTTTTTTTTAGGAAAGACCTGGATTGAGAAAGATCAGATCCGAAGTAAAAAAGGAGAGGAAGCCACATAACAGAAAAATAAAGAATTAAGGGACTTCATAACCAGAAAAATAGTGAGACTAATACAAGAACAGGAGGACAAGTCAAAACAATAGAAGGCTGTCGAGGTTGAAAGAACACAAGAAGAATTAAAGAACCTGTCCATGCAGGAGGGAAGAGCACCTACCCTAGAAATAATAAGAGAAGAGGTATTAAACTCAACCCCTTTGAATGACCATCACCAATGTGAAGATATTATGATAAGAGAAAATAAGAATGAGAATGGAAAGAGGAATCCAGAGACTCAGATCATAGGAAAGAAGGAAAGAAAGCTCAACAAGAAGAAGGCAAAGTTAGAAAAATTATAGGAGGTTCCATAGAGGACTTCACAGAAGAACAACTTGCAGAACTTGAACCGTGCTGGAATAGCAGAACAACGTAGAAAGGCACTTCACCATGGCAAATATATATGACCGTTGGAGGTGTCCCGATCATTAGAATGATTCTCCAAAATGGCTAGAAACGAAGTTATTGCCGAAAATATCACCCTTGGACCATTGGGACCACGCCATAACAGATGGAATCGTATTGATTGAGGAATTCTTGCCCGTTGGAGGAGTCCATTACGCCATTGCTTATTTAATCTGTTGAATACCGCATCGAGGACACTTTTGCAAACTGAGATATTCGAGCTAATGGAGAAGTAATCGCATACCGCGCTATGTTGTATAGACTTCTCCATCGATTCGATTAACTTGAATGTCCATTCACCTACTCGAGATATTTATTTATGAGCATGCATGTCGGGCGACCTTAGTGTCGTAGAGAAGTCCATGGAAGAGATTTTGATCGACCTTATGGCTGAGAAAGTCATGTCCACAGAAGTACATGCCTCGTCGATGGGAGGAATGCAAGCATTCCCCTCGACTGGACATTGATCTAGGCCATCCCGAACTGCGACAGAGAAGAGAAGCAAGCACCACAATGATCTAGAAAATGAAAAGCAGATCCCATTGGTCTTACCCGACTATATCCCGTCCTTGGCTGGCGTAGTTAGTCATGATAGTGTTCCGCGATATTTCGATCACACATTCATCACTGCGTACCTCTCGAAGGGGATACGCACAGTAGGACCGCAGTTGGGACTGATCCCACCTCTAAAGATAAGTGATTTCAACCTCGATGATAGGAAGAATTAAGCGATGCTCGCAACACATTGCTACCTAACAAAGACGACTAGGAAGAAGCCGAAGATAGTTCCCTAACCATGGATCAAGGAGATCGTGAGGTTCACGATCCTTAACGTCATGAAGATCCCACACTTCGACAGAAATTAGGAGGTTAACGTATGCATTAAACTCCTCCTGTCGTGCTTCCATGGAGGGTACCTATGGTTAGATAGACACATCATTGTGGATCCAACGCTGATCCACCTGATCACTAGATTGAGCATGTAGGGACCAAACCCTTAGAATTTCTACCCAGTAAAAATGTCAGATTTCTCCTTGATGCAGGGAATCAAGGAGGCATATAGAGATGTGGAGAAGGGGAGGCGAGTCTACAAGGTAGCCTCCATCCAGGATGGCACAGTGAGCTTGTCAACTGATAGTGAGAAAGATCGTCAAGAAGAACCATCCTATGCAGGTCATGGGGTTTGTTGTCGACCTCACAGGGAAATGCATCGAAGGGATGCAGATGAACTAGACAAGATACCTCGTCAATGAATTGGAGAAGGACTACCACCAAGCGTAGGACCAAGGATACGAGTTCCACTTTAGCTAGTTGTTGATATTAATAGCATTTGTAATTTGGGAGATGTCGAAGGGAGCGACATTCCTAGAAGTCGAGCCATCAGAACCATTGGCTGCGAGGTTCACCACCTTATGGTATACAAGTGACATGGAGAAGCAGTGGCAATCAAATGTGGTGTTCCACACCTACTACCTACAGCTGAAGAGGGCCATTGAATCCTTCTCCCGAATGATGTCGAATACACTCCATCAGTTTAGGCCACTGGCGAAGTTCTGCATCGATCGACACTTCATCTATATCACCCCGTGTGGGGATGAAAGTAAGGAGGAGATACAATCTTACTACAAGTTGACTGAGGAAGACATGGAAGGGATCACTAAAGAATGACCTGCATAATTCCTTGTATTAGTCAAACAGATAGAGCTCCTCGACCCCGATATCATCGAAAGCCCTTTAGTCACCTGGATGGAGTATGATGGGCTGAGAAGCGCTAGGAAAAAAAAGAAAAAGGAGGAAGTACAGGACACAAGAAGCGATGAAAATAACAGTGCATTGGAGGAAACTGCATCTGACTCACCTACAAGAGGAGGAGGCGACAAAGTAAACAAAGAAGAGGAAGGGGAAGAAGACAACCAAGAAGAGGGCCAAGTGACACCACCAAAGGATCCCCTTACAAAGGCTGAGACATCAAAGAAAAGGAATGTTTCTCCAAAGAAACACTCAGCATGGAAGAAATCCTGAGACAATAAACCTCATTCGCAAAATGTGCTCACAATGGATGATATTGACCTCATCATCGCAGCTGTAGCAGATGCTTCAAAGGATATCTTATGGTGAAATGAAACAAAGCAGGAGATGATGTATGACCGAATCGAGGTGGAGCTAAAGGGGGTACAAAAAGAAATTTATTTGAGTCGCACAATGTCTACTGCGCCATCCTCATCAGAAGGTGCAGAATTGGGGGATGAGCTCACCCAACTACGCATATTAGCAGATGCTACAGAAACTCAACTTTGTCGAGTCCAGGAAGAAAAGGAGAAGGCCACAGAGGAATTGAGGCAAGAAAAGGAGGAGGCCTTAGAGAAACTTCGGGTTGCGTAGCAAGAGAAAGATGACCTTCAGGCGAAGTTTGAAGAAGATAAGGAGAAAATCTAGAAGGAGAAATACCAACTGCTCATAGAGCAGATTGGGATTAGAGAGGCGGTGAATAGAGAACTTCTCTTTGTGTCGGGCTTGGAACAGATGGAAGAGAAGACAATCGAGAGCCAATTGGAAAATCTCACTGAGGCTATTCATCAGCTTCAAGCACAAGTAGCAGAACTAGAAATTCAAGCAGTGCTTATCACTTCGTAAGAAGTGCAGGACCAGAGGGAAGAAACTACTAGGAGAACAATATAAAGAATCGGGGCGCTGGCTTCAAAATGAAAGAAACTAAGTGACCAGAGTGCATAGACCTATGACCACCTTGCAGAAGACCTGTAATTGAAAATATTGGAGACATAGCTCCAGGAGGCGAAGCAATAGGCATCGAATGTACAAGCACAAATGAAGTTGCTTACTACAGTGGAGAATAAGAAGAGGTCATAGGAGCAGTGCGCAGTTCAACAACAGGTCAGTTCCATCCAGAGTAGAGTGATGGAGGTGACACAATGACTCCAACCAGTGTAGGACGAAGCCTGAACCCTTTTTGAAGAGATCGAGGAATGAGGCTCACAGTTGGAACAGGTGGTCACCACAATGGAACAATGCCTGGAGGGGCCTGTCACTAAGCAAGTCATTCAGGAGTTCATCGAGAAGGAGGCTATGGTGAAGCAGTAAGTCAAGGCAACTCAAGCTAAGATCGAGGCCTTCGAAGTGGTATTTCCCATATTAGAGTGAATCAGGATGATTGACAGGTGAGTGTTGGGGTCTTGTTGGCCCCGACCAAGTTTTGAGGGAACCTTGGTCATGTTTGACCATTTTTGGGACTTCGACAGGATGGTTAAAGATGGAGCGCCAGGCGAAGTGGAGATCGCGAGATCTCACTGAATTTGTGGACTTTTGGGATATTAGGGTTTATGTAACGAGTATGGGATGTTGGCCCATGGGTTTACTCATGTTTAGGCCTCTTTTGTAATGTATAAATAAGTATATATGACTTAGAGTGAGGGGCTGTCTAATATTGGCTTTGTGCAAGAACATGTAAAAGAGTGCGAAGTGCGAGACTTATGTGAAGGCTTTGTGCATACGGTATGTTAAGACTTGTAGAGCTAAGTGCAAGTGATTGTAAGAAGGATCTATGCATTGACCTTACTCGGGGAAGGAGGATATGGTGAGGTGCACGTAGATATTATGTCCTATGCGGAGTTGGCCTTGTGGATCTGTGCCTGTAAGAAGATTGGAAAAGACTAATAAAGAAGAGAAGAGTTGGTGGAAGTAGCCCCACACTGGGGTGAACCATGTATATCCTGTGTCGATGTTCTTTGTGCCATGATGTTATTATTGTTTATGTATTTAATTGCTTAGTGAAATAATCTTGGTGTATAATAGGTAGATCCATTAATGCTTAGTGCTTAGTATGTGAATGAATGTTAGATCTACTCTGATGCTATGTGTTGAATGATTAGATGTGTCTGATCTTGGTTGATTACTGCATCTATATGTGAATAAGGGTTAAAGACTAATGAATTTTATTGGCTGAGTGCTCTGATTAAGTATTATGATCACAGATCTTTGTCCTAGATAGGTTGCAGACACTTGAGTCCTGCAACCCCCCTGCCTCTACCTCGGGTGATACTTCATCTGCTTCACAAGTGTTTCCTAAAGGGCCGGTAGTTAGGGTTTTGTTGGTGCACTGTTGAAGCGTTGAACCCTAGGTCTACCCCTATGCCAACAATGAGCTTCATTAGTACCGGGAACAACTTCAAGATATCCAACTGGAACTTCTTTAGGGTTGTTTCCATCTTCTTCTTCTTCTTCTCCAAATAAATAATTATTTATATATGATACACTAAAACCAACATAAGTCTTATGATTAATGAAATATTGTTGAGGATCGAACCCTTTTACTTGATTTGCCAACTTTAAATTGTAGTGGTAAAACTGAACTGGATACTCATTAATTTTTGAAGCATTTCTGAGTGTAATTTCACCAATTTTCCATGGTAATGAAATTAATTTATTTTTCTTTCTTTCATAAAATAAATTGGCCTAGAATATGTACTGTCTATAGACTTCTATCACAAATATTTTATCTGGTACATAAAATGGAAGATAAATTGGGGCTTCTCGAGAGCAATAAATTCTAATGACACTTTAACTTTCCATTGCTTCAAAACTTCCTATTTTATTTAAAAAGGTTTCCACATTCAATTATAGTCTAGAAGTACCATTTCCAAACATGAGTTTCTTCAAAGAAGAAACAAACGAATCATAAACTTCATAAATATGGTACATTGCCTTTTGCTTCCACAAAGTAGGGTACCATGTATGAACATGGTCTATCTTATAGTTGACCTACATTGTTAAGAAAAATACTTTGAATACATGACAATATATGATGGAAAAGATTAAATAAGAAGACATATATAATTTCTTGTCCCTCTTAAAATTTGATAATTGGAATGATATTTTAGAAGAGATAATTTCCGACCGGTCAAAAATTGCTTTCTCTTGGATAAAAAGTTATAAAATATAAAGAGATAGACAAGGAACTATAATAGTTGACTCTTGTCCAAGAACCCTAGCTAGAATCCATGCCATTTCATGATAAGGTTTTCTTAATTTATTGACCTGTATAGTTGATATATCCTTTGACATTGTCACCAGGTCTTCCATATATTATGGAAATAGGTCCCATCCACCGTTTCTAGCTTTCATAAAGTCTTTGGATTCATAAATCTTGAGGGTCATTGTTGGATCCAATAACCTGAGCATTCTGTTGAAAGTTGATGGCACCAGAGAAATTGAATATTGTACCTATAACTAAATAATTCTCTGGTCTTTCTCGTAATTATATGTACACTATACAACCATCTGTAGCATCAAAGACTTCAAGAACACACCCTTCCTTATCAATTCTTGATGTCCAAATATCATTAGTATTTATTTTTTGATGCATAAATGTAGACAAATATTTGTATTCTCTAGACCAGTGACATTTTGGATCTTCTCGTGTAAATGTATTCAGAGTGTCGCCACAAAATATTTCTTTTCTTCTGGCCATCGTTCTTTAGATTTTGCGAATTATTTATATTCTCTCTGAACGTTAATACCAAAGTAATTATTTTTATTTAATAAAACTTGAAGCTCTTTTTTCAAAAGAATTATTAAGGAAAATTTAATTTGAATTTATCGAGAATGGTCTCAAGAAAATCGCCATAAATATCAGTCCTTTGGTAATTAACCATTAGTTATTTCCTGTAGGATATGCATTTAATATTCCTTGGAGAAAGTGACAAGAAGGAATGGGGATTCATGGTTGAGCGATGGAGGAATGGATGTATACAAAGAATCAATGGAGTAATTATGATCCCGTGACTGCATGATAATATCTCAAAATTTAACTAAGTGCCACAAAGAGAATGGAAAGAGGAAAGAAACAAATTTTTTTAAAGACTAGTGATATGATATCCGCTTCCACGGTAAAATTTTGAATTGGATAAGTATCATAATTTCAAGAGAGAGAGGTGAAGTCTCAATAAATGATTATGTATCGTGAAGTGGATGGGCACAGTCTTGGACATGAGATGAATGAGTAACTCAACCCATAGTAAAAGTTTGAAAAATTGTAAGTACAGTTCAATGTGAGGATTACGGAACATGGAGTGCATTTTCGTAATGACGGAAATTTGGACTTCGATGAAAATATGTGATCAACCTGTGGACTCGCCATTCTATGAAGAGAACAAGAAAATAATAAGTGTTAGTGCAAATTGGATATGGAGGAGAATAAAGGTGCGTTTTGGATGGGGTGGAACTTGAATAGAAGACTTATGAACTTGTGAGAAATGAAAAGTTTTTTAAGCATGGGAAATAAGATATACAATAAAGAGACTTATAAAATACTTAGTGAATTTTAGGATCAACAACTGGTCCCAACTGTGGGATAAAAACTCCTCATGGGTTACTAAGAATCTAGAATCTCGACCATTGGGTATGGAGTCAGTATGAAAAAGATCTTAGAAAACATAGATTAAAAATATTTGTACAGGAAAAACAAAACTATATACAAGTGAGAGTAAGATTGATCAAGAGAAGAAACTTTTAAGATGTTGTCCATGAACTGGAAACATATGAATTGTTCCCTTCATATCCTTGAGAAAATAAGAGTTGTATCCTAGGAATTTCTCAATAATATAGGGGTCGATCGATAATGCTTCAAATTTCATATGTAGAGAGGGTTTTTCCTTGGATTTATTCCATAATAGTACTAACTATCCCTTTTGAAAATATTTGACTGAAACAATTTGATCAAAATATCTCTTTATGGATTGTTGTCTTTGATTTATTTTACTCAATGCCTCATTTCTTTGTTCCTCCATATGCATCAACTGATTATACCTTCTTTGTAAGGGAGAAATTTTTTCTATATCTTCAGATTTTATGACATATGATAATGAATTTAGTTCCAAATGAATCAACATCTTTTCTTCTTTCCCATATACCAGCATGTATGGGGATAGTCCAGTGCTATCTTTTGGTGTAAGTCTACTGGCCCATAATGCATCTACCAATTTTGTATGTCAATTTCTTTGATTCACATCAATTGTATTTTTCAAAATTTGGATCAATGTTTTGTTTGTTGATTCTGCCAAACCATTTCCCTGAGGATAATAGTTTGAAGACTGTCCCATTATAATACCAAATTCTCCACAAAATTTGGTAAATTTCGATCCATAATAAACTTCTCTGGAACTCCAAATATTGATAGAATATTTTCTTTGAGGAAATTAATGAGCTCTTCGAAAACAACTTTCTTGAGGGCTACAACTTCTTACCATTTGGTAATATAGTAAGTTGCAGTATGCATATAAGAATGACCTTTATTGGACTTAGGATTAATTGGTCCAATGAAATCTATTCCCCATTTTGCAAAATAATCTTAAACTAGTATGGACTGTAATGACATTGCTGCTCTTTTCATTTTCCTTGAAAACCTCTGGCAAGAAACATATTTTATTATCATCACATATGAATATTTAAAAATAGTGGGCCAATAATAATCTTCTATCATAATTCTATTTGCTGTCACTGTAGGTGCAAAGTGTCCACCACAAACCACTTCATGAAATTCCTCCAAAACCTTCTGAGTTCTTATTAAATCAACACATCTTAATAGCATTCCATCGAAATTTCTTCAAAAAAGTATATCAACAACTAGTACATACTGACTTTATTTCATTTTTAATGCCCTTATTTTTTTTTAAGACATGCCAATTGGGAATTGACAAGATTTTAGATAAAAAATAATATCTTTATTCTATCCTGATGTGGAATCTAATGATCCTGCTGATATTTCTATATCTTCGTTCACTACATCAATCCATGTCATAAGCTTACATAAACCTTTCCCTCTGTCTACCTTCAATGGTTTAATATTAATGTCATATTCTTTAATTTTTGCTAGCCATTTTTCCCATTTTCCTTCTCTCAATTGTTGATTTGCGAGCATTTTTACTGGATAAGTTGGGACATATGCTATAACATGAGATGTTAAAATATAATTTTTTAAATGAGCCACCACTTTGACTAAGGAGAGAGTTTGCTTCTGTATTTTTGAATATCTTAGTTCATAACCATATAAAGTTTTTCTCACAAAACTTATTGGCAATTCTTCTCCTTTAAGATTTCTTTGTGTCAAGATAGAAGCAACAATATCTTCTGAAGCAAAATAAGGTATGATAAAATATTTATTGAAATATGGGATGACCAATACTAGTGTAGTTGTGATTGGATGCTTCATATTAGTGAATTCTCTTTGAATCTCGAGTCCACTCAAATTTTTGGTCTTTTTTTAATAGGAGATTTATTGGCTTTACAATTGTAGCATAATATGGGACAAACCTCCTCACAAAGTTTATCTTGCCAAAAAATGAATGTGCCCCCTTTTTTGACATTGTAGGACTCAATTCATTGATCGCTTTAACCCTCTTTGGATCGATGTAAATTCCTTCTTTGCTGACTATGTGTCCCAAGAGTTTTCCCTCTGAAACTGCAAACAAATATGTTTTGGGATTCAAAGATATTCCATATAATCTACATCGTTAAAATACTTTCCTTAGATGTTTGATGTGATTTTCTCCTACTCTGGAGTGAATAGTAAGATCATTTTGATAACCAACCATGAATTTTCCAATTAAATATTTGAAGGCATGATCCATTTCCCTCTGAAAAGTAGCTCCAACATTTCTCAAACCAAAGGGCCTGCATACATATGCATATTTCTACCAAGGTGTGATGAAAGCAATTTTAAGTCTATCTTCTTCTACAACCAGTACTTGGTTATACCCAGAAAAACCATATAACATAGACATAAGAGCTGAACTAGTCACTTGTTGAAGCAACATTTCCATATTAGGGAGAGGACAATTGTCTTTGATACTTTCTCTATTCAAATATCAAAAATCAACAAAAAGATGAATCTCACCATTTTTATTTCTTACTATAACAAGTTTTGAAAGTCATTCTGAGTGTCTAATAGGAAATATTATTCCTGTTGGATTACTGAGAGGGGGGGTGAATCAGTAATAACGTAATTATAATCCGTTTTCTTCAAATGTTATATCAATGTAGAATTATTATCCAATAATGAGAAGTAATAAATAAAAAATCACACACACATACACAGTACACCAGTGTTTTACGTGGAAACCCAAATCGGGAGAAAACCACGAAATGCTTTTTCTTATATGTCTTGAAGAATTACATTCATTGGAAGCACCAACTTCCTTTGTTTTCCAGTTGCAACAGGAAGGAGGCTCCAACCCCCTAGTTTCTCAGGCTACAGCCTGAGGGAATCTCCAACTCCCCAAATCTCTGGCTACAACCAGAAGGAGGCTACAACCCCCAATGTTCTCTGGTTACAACTAGAAGGTGGCTACAATCACCTGTCCTTGCCCCGTCCTGCCACCTTGAAGTATAAGTAAAATGATGGAACCACTGTCACACTATCACTGTGATATATACCGCTGTAAACCTGTACCAATAAATCTGAACCATGCATCAACCTGTAATCAACCTGTACCATAAACAAGTGCATCAACCATGCACCAACCTGTAATCAACCTGTACCATAAACAAGTGCATCAACCATGAACCAACCTATAATCAACCTGTACCATAAAAAAGTGAATCCAACCATGTACCAAGTATGTTCCAATCATGTGTCAACTAATCATCAACTATTAATCATCAATATGTACCAGCATCATCAACTATACACTTCATGCATGTGTCAACTCATCAACTACTTGTCTCAACCATGTACTCAACATGTGCCATAACCAAAAGCCCTCATCAATTTTATCATCCAAATATGCTTTGTAGCTCTATAATAGACCTGGTGTATATGATCACATTCTTGCAAACCTTCCTTAACTTTAAGAACAAGAGACTAGCATTTTCATCAAACTTTTCTTTAGTCTCACATGCCTAGTTTTGGATTAGTCAACAACCCTAACTTGAAGTAATCATAACTTTGAACCTGTAATGTATAAAGATATGAAACTGATACAAAATTGTTTTTAGTGTGTTTTATGCAATTCTTCCAAGTGGAACTGCTTGGAACCTCTTAGAAAAGGAGTTATAGAAAAAATGGCATAACTTGCTGAATTCTGGATTATTGTAGAGAGCGACCTTGTAGAGCGTGCCCTGCATAAAATATTTGATGAAATGATCTAAAACTATTACACCACGTACTACAGGCTATACCCTAACCAACACATATTGTCTCATGGAATTTGGATCTGTTATGAATAATTTATGACGTTTTTAACCGAAACACCTGATTTTGACTAGTTTCAAGACTGACCACAAACCCTATTTTCCACAGAGTGTAACTCCCAAAATACAATGACCCACAAGATGAATTTTTAACCACTGATACTTGGATATTTTTTCTCACTTGAATAGAAATTTCAGGACCTGAATCATTATAGAAAAAAATTTATAGCGAAAATAGTGAGATGACCTAAAAATAACATACCTTAGAAAGCACCATCAAAAGAATTTATCCTTCCTTGCATTTCGGCCTTCTTTTCTTCACTTTCCTCAGAATTTAGGCTTAGATATCATTTGTATACCTTAGACACCTATAGATATTCAATATGCTCAAGTGTATTTCAAATGAGAGAGCCTTGCCTCTTATTTATACTCTCCAAGTAGCTTCCTTAAAAACATCTTCTAGGTCACTTGGCCCCACTTTCCTTATTTTAGGGTTGGGTCCACT
>ML776940.1:1047920-1097222 GCA_009831015.1 Picea engelmannii | reverse complement strand
CCATATTTACTTCTTATCAACCATGAAAAAACAATAATGAGTCATATTTACATCAAACACTATTGGGTCCATTACCCAAACCTTTATGCTATGGGTCTTTCTTCAAGGGTTGACATCAATGACAACCAACCTTAATCAACAATTCTAACCTTTTTCAACTTTTCCAATTCAATTTTCACCAGAGGTTTTAATTTAGGATTTACCACTCTCAGCTTTTTTTTGATGGGATTAATTCCTTCTTTTAGTGGTATGATGTGTTGAAATATGGAATTATCATACTCTTTCAAATCCTCATAAGTCCACACAAAAACATCATAAAATTATTTGAAAAAAGAAGTATATTGATCAACTTCTATCTCAGTACAACTGGTACTGAGGTTTACATACTTTGGGAAGTCTTGAGTGGCAATATTTATTTTCTGAGTTTATTTCACCTTTATGATTGATATTGGTTGTGGAGCCTGATTCATAGGTCTTTGTTTTCAGCTGTGTTTATACCCCATGAAGACTATACACCCTAGAATATTGTACACTCCTCCACGCGGGGGGGGGTTGTAGGGGAGGCTTGCCCCCCCTACAGGATCTGGGGGGAAGCGGGTCTCCAAAGGAAAAAATTCCTTGTAAATGTATATTGTAATTTCATAGTAAATTTGGACCTTTCATTATAAGTTCGCAGATATGATGGTAGAATTTATGTTAGGGTTTTTTTCCCTAGAAGGAAACCCTCTTTTATGAGGGAAATGTATTGTAGCTATGCATCATTGCGAATATTGTATTTTGAGAGAGGAGAATGTGAGAGAAAGGAGAGGAAGTTACAATGGGTGTGTTGTAGGTCGTAGCCCTTCATTTGCTGGATAATAAAAAGGAATGACCTAGAAATTTCTCTGGTGGATGTAGCCCATACTGGGTGAACCATGTATATTTGTGTCTCTATTGTATTGTGTATCTTCTGTGTTTTATTTCCGCATTTGTCTTATTTTATTTCTCCGTGATCCTATTTTTATAACAACTGGTATCAGAGTGAAAGGTAACTCACAAGAAAAGAGTTTTCGTAGTTTGAGTGGGAGCAATGGTAGAAGATGGAAAGTTTAGGGTCGAAAAAATTAATGACCAAAACTACTAGTTATGGAAGATGTAGATGGACGATATGAGGGTGGGGGTGCGGGGTAATATTAGAGAAATGTATTAGGGTGAGGATGGCGGGTAATATTAGAGAAATGTATTAATGCATTTCTCTAATATTACCCCCCACTACATTTCTCAAATATTACCCCCCACCCCCACCCTCATATGATTTATATCAGAAGAATCCATTCCTACCATTGGGTGGAATAGCAAAGAAGCCAACGACCATGAAGGATGAATAATGGGAGGTTCTTGACAAAAATGCACTAGGAACAATACGGTTGAGCCTGGCGGCATTGGTGGCTTTCAATATTTAGAAAGAAAAGACAACGAAGGAGATGATGGATGCATTGGCTAAACTATATGAAAAAACCTCGACATCCAATAAGGTATTTCTAATGAATATATTATTTAATATGAAGATGTCAGAAGGTGGATCTGTTGCAGATCATTTAAATGAACTTAATACGGTTACTAATTAGCTAATTTCTGCAAAAGTGGACTTTGATGATGAGGTCAGGGATCTTATAATATTGTGCTCATTGCCAGAATGTTGGAATGGCTTGGTCATGGCTGTAAGTAATTCCATATCTGGTTCAAACACTTTAAAATTTGATGATGTTGTTGGTGTTATCCTTAGTGAGGAAATGCGATGGAAAAGTATAGGCAAGACATCAGGTAATGCGTTAAACATGGAGAACAGGGGAAGACATAAGGATAGAGGAAAGGGCTCAGGGAACCGCAAGAATTCTAGGAAGGGCAGATCCAAATCCAACATGGGAAAGAGAGAGTGTTGGAATTGTGGGAAGAAAGGACATCTAAAGAAAGACTTCAAAGCTCCAAAGAAACAAAGAGATGGACAACATGAAAAAAATCAGGAAGAAAATGTAACAGGTGACGTGTTACAAGATGCTTTGTTTCTTTATCTAGATAATATTATGAGTCTTGGGTAGTAGATTCAGGGGCTTCATTTCATGCCACACCCCATAGGAAACATTTTCTAGATTACGTTCAAGGTGATTTTGGACAGGTTCATTTTGGTGATGATGCACCATGCAAATTTTTTGGAATGGGAAAGGTAAAAATAAAGCAAAGGAATGGAAACCAGTGGTTGTTGAAAGAGGTAAGACATGTTCCAAATCTAAGGAAAAATCCAATTTCAACAGGGCAGTTGGAAAGTGAAGGTTGTATATCCATATTTATAGATAAGGTGTGGAAGGTCACCAAAGGATCACTGGTGATAGAAAAATGAGAGAAGGTAGGTACATTGTATTTATGTACTAGGGATATTGAATCTTCTATCTCTTTAGCTTCTACAGGAGTGAATACAACACTGTGGAATCATAGGCTTAGACACATGAGTGAGAAGGGGATGTAGATACTTCATAAAATAAATTTGTTGCCAGATCTTAAACAAATTGATTTGGATTTCTGTGAGCATTGTGTTTATGGAAAACAGAAGAGAGTCATATTTCTCAGAGTCGGAAAAGAAAAAAAGAATGAAAGGTTAGAGTTTGTGCATATAGATGTATGGGGACCAACTCGGGTATCATCTCTTGGTGGCTCTCGTTATTATGTTTCTTTTATTGATGATGCAACTAGAAAAACTTGGGTTTATTACATTCAACAAAAATATGATGTTTTTGATACTTTTAAGAAATGGAAAGCTTTGGTTGAGAATGAGATAGGAAAAAGGTTGAAGTGTCTCAGTTCATAAAATGGGGGTTAATATTGCAGCAAGGAGTTTCATTATTACTGTTCATACCATGGGATTTGTAGAGATAAAACAGTTCCAGGAATACCATAAGAAAATGGTGTTTCAGAAAGGATGAATGGGACAATCATGGAGCGTGCAAGGAGTATGAGATTGCATGCTGGTTTTCCCTTACAGTTCTGGGTAGATGCTGTAGATATCATTGTTTAATTAATAAACATAGGACCTTCAATCTCTTTGGATGGTGGAATTCCAGAGGAGGCATTGATCCAAAATGGATCTAGGAACCAAAATGGGTCCAGGAAGGCCTAAAAATAAAAGTTATTGGAATTAGACAAAACCAATGCCATTGTGTCTGTCTCGTCGCACTGATTCTAGCCATATAAGTTTTTCCTCAAACAGAAACCATATGCGAAAGTTATCATGTTCTGACCGAAATCCCAAACAGGGAAAAAACATCAACTTGGTCAAAGTCAACGCTGACATTAGCAAGATGTCATGATGATGTCATAATGATGACATGGCATCACTAGGAGGTGACATGCGTCACTTTTTTTTGTCACTTTCAAGCTGAGTTGGCACTGTACGGATTTGACACATGTCACTGTACGGATGACACATGGTAGTCCGTATAGTGACATGGCCTAATGACAGGTGGACACGTGGATATACAGATGACAGTTGGGTGTACGATAGGCTGATGTGGAAGGTGATTAGACTGTATGAGGGATGATGTGGCAGTATGGATTGACACATGGCCATACGGTTGGATGACATGGAAGTGACACATGGCAGATGACTGGGTTGTATGGTGGATGATGTGGCAGGTTGACTGGGCAACTGATTGGGCTGTTGCATCAGCAGTACGAGCCAATTCCTGGGTGACACATGGCCCAATCATAGGGCACCACATGACACCCCGAATTCTCCTAAGGTTGGATGGGTAAAAGGTTTGTTTCTCCTTTGGGGGAATCGACCCCTCAACCTCCGAACAAGGCAACGACCTAACAATCATGGTGGTAACCAACCAGGCTATACAGTTTTTCTAAACCCATTTGGCATATTTCCTTTTTGATGTGGAGTGGCGCACGTGGTATGGGATAAGCCTCTATCGGCGGTGGGCTAGCCCAAGACCAGAGGCTCAAGACCAGGGGCCAAGCTAGTAGAGGGGCGCATGGAGACTAAGGTGGCAGCCATATGGCCAAGCCACATGACCAGGGGCCAGAGGTTAAGGGGTCATCACATAGCGCTTGGTCACATGACAACACCATATGACTAGGGGCCCGGATCACAAGGGGACTACACCCAGATTTACCTAATTTTGTGTTTTAAAAACTTAATAATATAATTTTATTTGTTTTTAGGCCTGTTTTTGGGAGATTTTGGCCATTATTAGAGGATCTGGAGCCCTTTTTGAGGCCAGACCTTTGGGGGAAGTTGGGAGGTTGTTTCCAACTTCAAGCCTATAAAAACCATAGGTTCTTGGCAACCTGGGAGAGGTTAAGAGAAGGAGAAATGTTGAGGAATTTGATAGTCAAAGCCATTTTTATGCAGGGAAGCCATTGAGGAGAGCAACTTTGAGGGCCATTTCTGGGAGCTTCGTTCATCTGTTTTCAGTGCCATCAGTTGTGTTGGATTCTTGAGATCTAGCATAACATATCCATATCAGTTTGTAATCCATTTGAAATTTTTCTAATGTACTTTCGAATCTTTGAAGAGAAATAAGAAAGCCTCACCCACTGAGACAAAGGCTCGAAGACGTAGGTGATATTGCTGAACTTCGTTAACAAATTTTGTTGTTATGGTTTGCTAATTCTTTGTGATTATTTCCATATCTGTATATCTTATTATCGCTGCCATGTTACATCATTAATTATTCCTCTTTCTTCAATTCTTAAATGGTTAATGAACTCATACTTTAAAAACTTAACCATAGTCTTTGAAATATCTTTTCGGATCAAGTGGTATTAGAGCTAGTTGACGGTTGGTTTTTGAGTTTGCATGATTACCAGGGAAAATTTGAGTCGTGATGAAGGTGAGATTGTTGAAGAGAATACTAAGATTGGATCGAGAAAGAGAAATTCTCAAAGTGAGAAGATGGCATCAGAAGAGGGACTTTCTCATGATGAGATAGAGTTTTGAAAGACCTTCTTTTCCATGTCGGAGATGGCAAATTTTTATATGATGATTACTTGGAGTGGAAGAGACCGATTCTAGGTGAATCTTCAAAAGCCAAAAGTGAAGAAGGAGAGGATCCTCCTACACCTCCTTCTTCTCCATCAACTTCTTCTTCTTGAAGTACAAGTTCCAAATCCACCATAAGAAAACATCCCCATAAACATAAACATGATATTCCTTTACTTAAGATTGATGTGAAATTTGAATTACCCATGTATGATGGTGAAGTCAATGCAGAGAGGTTTGATAACTGGGTTAGAAATATGGAAGTGTATTGTAGTGTGCAACAAATCAAGGATGAGACAACTCAAATCAAATTGACATTGCTTCGACTTGCAGGCACAACACTCATCTGGTGGCAAAGCAAGTTGTAAAATGGCATGCAACAAGTGGGTAATGTATTTCCATCATGGCAAGTTTTTGTTTCTGTACTTAGAAAACAATTTTGTGCTTTGGGTTCTAAAGAGAAGGCTTTAATTGAATGGCAAGGTGTTAAAATAAGAAAGGGAAAAATAGTGCAAGAATATACAGATGAATATCGTAAGATGGTATTAATGTTAGACATTCCATTACATACCCAAGAAACTCTTATGAAGTATATAGGAGGTTTACTTGCACATATTCGTAACACTGCATTTATGTTTGTACCTACTAATCTTGATGAGGTTTTTGTTTAAGAGACATACATTGAGGTAGGGAAAACAGGAGTTCGTGTATCAGGGGAATTGCCTTCAATAAAAGAGGACAAAAGGAAGTGGAATGACAAGAAGGAAAATCCAGTGGATGGAAAGGAAGATAAGCTCTCTTGCAAGCATTGCAAGAAAGAAGGGAATGATGAGGACCATTGTTGGAAATTGCATCCCAAGAAGAGACCAAAATGGTTCAAAGAGAGAAAAGGGAGGCAAACATCTGCAACAACAACACAACCAACAAACTTGGGATTGGATTCGTGTGATGAATCTAAAATCACAATAGTTGGTTTGACAGGTAAAATTGGTGATGGATATGATTCTAGAAGTAAATTGTTTCACATAAGGGTCATAATGAGGCATACTAAGGTCGACACATTGATAAATAGTGGATCTCAATCTAACTTGATTTCAGAGGAAGTAGTTAAACAATTGGGATTAAACACTCGGATGCATCATAAACCTTACTCACTTAAATGGATAAGCAACAATCATAAATTGCACATAACAAAGCAATGCACTTTAAAGTTCGCAATTTCATCAAAATTTGTGGATGAGGTAACTTGTGATGTGGTGCCACTCAATGAATGTGGAATGGTCTTAGGCAGTCCTTATTTGTATGATCGCAAAGAAATCTTCTTGTTACACATTATTTTTGTCATCCCTATGATCGTTAATGATGTAAACGTATTTGTTACCTTCAGAGGGGTTAGTGGCCTGAGTTCCTGAAGAAAGAAGAGAGAAGAACTTTTCTTGAGAAAAGAAGTTGCATTCTCCTTTGTAAAAAAACTATAAAAAAGGAAGTTCGTAGGTTGCTATATAGGCAGGGTGCGAGAATGCCTGATTCTCGTAGGTTTCACCATAGCTAGGTTGCGAGAGGTTCGCAGGTTTCTCTATAGGCAGGGTGCGAGAAAGCCTACACGTGGAAAAAACGAGCATTTTCTTGAATCTTCTAGAAGGAGAAACTTCCATGGTGAGGTGGCATCCGAATGGTTTGGATCTTACTCGCTTTCATGATTTGGTGGGATCATCCTAACCTCCTCACCTTATCCTCTTTAGCTTATAAAAAGAGAGGAGCTCTCATGGAGAAAGCTAGCTTTGGAGCTTGGATTGGGCTAAGTTAGATTTGGCTTGGAATTGTTAGCTTGGTTAGAGTGGTTTTGAGTTTTGCCTTTGTCAAGATAGGTTGTGAATACTATCAGATCTATGCTCTTAGAATTCTTGGAGTAGAAGTGTGTGGGGAATGAAGGACAGTTGGAAGGGATCTTATGACATCAAGGCCATGGTTGTAATCTCTCTTTCACATTTAATATGATACAGTAATATGATTCTTTCCTATAAATCTTGTTGTGTTTTATTGTATGATTCCTTGATAACTTACATAGGTTTATATTGAGTTTATGCTATTACTATCACTTTGGTTGGTTGTGTTCTTTTGTAGGATCATCATTGTATGAGTGTTAGAACAGAGATAGCATGGCGATGGCGAGAGGAAGCGACATTTAAATGGTATGTCACTCATCCCTCTTTAGTTAGTAAATTCAATATCTAAAACTTAAGGAAAGCGTCATGTTCTGGTGTGTTTTGTTCTAGATCTAGGTGGATCTAGGGAGATTAGTTAGTGTCCGCACCTACTGATTAGTCCGATAACAAAATTGGTGACTCCGCTAGGGAACAGATTGTTTCCTAGTTAGTCTAGTTTCCCTTCCTTTGATTGCTTGTTTTCTGGTTTCTGAGTCTGTGGGACACCCATCCAGACTCTCTGGATCTAGAAATTCACTTAGATTCCCTGTCCCTTTTAAAAAAATTCTTTGATTATAGACATTCTCGCATTGTACCTCTCTATGGCCTGTGGGAATCATTGATGTTTGCATCCTACTGTTCAGTTCAGTGCGAACTTCTCGCACCCTACCAGTGTCTAGCCTGTGAGAATACCTAATTCTCACACCCTACCAGTGTCTAGCCTACGAGAATACCTAATTCCTGCACTGTACTCTATTGCTAGGCTGCAAACTTGTTTGTAAACGTTTTTGGAATGGGTCTTGTCATCTTTTGATGACCCAGTTTTGCTTTGATCAGCTGGATTGAGCTTTTGGAGCTTATATTGATCTGCTTACAGTCTTCTTGACATTATTTGTGTTACTTTTAGCCACATTGGCTTTGTTTGGTTTTGAAGGATTAGTCTCTTTCTTTGATTATCTTTCAACTACAAAGCATGTGTTTTCTTTAGAAGTTTTTAGGGAAAGACCAGATTTCTTCTAAATAGTTCACTTTAAAAGAAAAATTTTAGTTTGGGCTTCTTTGTTTTAACAAAGTTCATTATTGCTTTTAGTGAAATTGTTGAAACAAAATATTTAATTTCTTGTTTTATATTAGATTGGGGGCATCCTTGCATTTGAAGTAGTGAAATTGCATGATTCTTGGCATTTTTTGGTCTTAAATTCTGAAAATTTTTCCCCCTCAGGGCCATGAATTTTGTATTGGTGTACAATACCTTTGTCTCATTCCTTGAAGATATTGATATTGATGAGTTTTAAAATTTTGGGACATCGTGCATATGGGAATGATAAATGTTTTCTCCTTGTAGAATAGCTTTCATCGAAATGAAAAGATTGCATCTTCATCTCTTTGCATAATTTCCGAGTCGGTCAAAACACCATATTGTCCACGCCATTTTCCTCTTGAGTAACAACAGCTATAAAATAAAGCGCTTATAAAAATTGATTAGACATTTTTATATTTTCTGGTAGCAAACCTACATTAGATTAGTCGTAGGGATTTGGAATAGGTGTAAAAGATAACTTTCCAAAGCTGCAAACAAACATAGTATCTTGTGATTTAGGGAGCGGTTAAATCCACTTATTAAATTTTGTCCTAGGAAGCCCTTCTAACACAAGGGTCAATCACAAGGTCGCATTGAGACTGGCAGAGTTATTCACCCTACTTTGTCGGTCTTGGTGTAGATATTGCACATATTTTGGGGGTTGCTTGAGAGGTATACCCACAATGATGAGTGGAAGCCTTTCAAGTTGATTTTGGGCTAGATACCCTACCCTTGCACGTGGATCGTATTGTCGCATGTTTCCCCAGGCATCACTATAGTGATTGGTAACCTTAGTGGCCTATCTCTTTAGGTTATTTACACAAGGTGACTATGGAGGGGCAAGTCTTCACGGTACCTGGAATCGAGATTGGCCAAAATCACTCGGGATCCTTGGAGGGTATACCCACGATTATGTGTGGGAGCTTATACCAGGGTGTAAGTCCATTAAGTAGGTCGTCAACGTAACTTTTCCACCCGCTCTATCTTAGCCCCTTCTTACATTGTTCTCATGATGTTGGATTTCATCACCAACTAGTGCGTTCATTTTGAGAAGGTTTTGTTTGCTTTCTTACTTACTAGATTTTTAGCGTGTGCTGTTTGTTTTCCCTAGTGGACTCTAGATTGGATATTTATTTAATGGCGTCAGTTCCCGAAATGACCAATGAAGGAACCCCTGCTCCAGGGGAACCTTTTTCTATTCCTTCTTACGAAAACATTGGTCCTCCTCACATCGCTACTTTGAGCCTTCCAGGTCTCACAATTGGATTACCGGTATGGTTGTTTTCCACTCAGGTAATCCTGAATGCAGTAAGTGCTTCGGTCGTAAGCACTTCCCCCCAAGAGCATCAACCTCATGTTGATCCTTCACCTTCTTCACCAGTAAGGTCTTCTTCGCCTTCTTCGCTTGCAAGGTCACCTTATGTTTCATCTTCTTCGTCAAGTGATAGTTATGAAGCTAGTAACCTAGTGAATAAGAAGAAGAAGAAAAGGAAGAATAAGAAGAAGAAAAATGAGAAAGGATCAAAACCTCCAACCACTGCTAAACATGTTGGAAAAAAACCAGTTACTGTTAATTGTGTTGGGAATGTTGATGATGTCAAGATCACCCAAACAACTCATAAGCCCAAGTACCCTTGCAGGATTTGTAAGGGTAGCCATATTCTTAAGGATTGCCTTGGTCAATCCAAGGTTATAGAAGTATGGTCTACACATCCTCACCAACCCATGTCATTAGCCTCTGAACAACGTGTTGATGACTTCCCGTCGACTAGTCACAATATAGTTGGGAAGAAGAAAAGTAGAGTCAAGTTCCTGTGTATGTTATGCAAAGGGAGTCATATAACTCACCTTTTCCCTCATATGGAAGAAGCCTCGAAATTCTTGGAAGACATGATTGTTTCACAGCCCCAACTTCCAGCTACTTATCGCAAGCTTTCTCTCAAACTACTTGTAGTTGATGGAATGATCAATCTGGTTCCTCTGTCGGTCCGTCCGGTTGATCAAGTGGTCAATATGGTCACGTCCTTAATTGAACCAGTTGACGGAGTGGTCGATCTGATCCCATCTTCAGTTGATCCCACTCTCACTTTAGAGAGTGTTACTAAAGTGGTCGATTTGATCCTATCCTCGGTCGATCCCACTCTCCCGTTAGAGAGTGAAACCTGATCGGTCGATCCTTTTCCACCCGTCGACCCCATTCTCCCCTTGGAGAATGAAACCCACATGGTCGATCTGATCTCATCATCGGTTGATCCTACTTTCTCACTAGAGAGTAAACCTGATATTGCCCACATTTTTCCCATTGATACAGAATCTCCCATGCCGAGGGGTATTCCTCCTTCTTCTGTAGGACCCCCTCCAAGTAATGAAGCCATCCATTTTGATTGTGGTGTGCTAACTAGACCTTGTCTTCCCTCTTACATTCCTTTCCAGATTAAAGTACAGGTTTGTGGTTGGGACGTTTCCCAAACATTGATAGATGAAGGTTTGTCTGTTAGTATTTTGTCCCCTATTGCTTGGCACGCTTTGTGTTATCCTCCACTTGCACCGGTTATGAAAAATCTGTTATCTTTTAATAGAAGAACCAATCAACCTTTAGGGACCCTTCCTCAGTTTCCTGTAACTTTGGGAAGGAAAACTATCTTTATTGATGTCATGGTAGTCCAAGACTGTTATCAGACTAATTGGTAGGTGCGGACACTAACAGATCTCCCTAGATCCACCTGGATCTAGAACAAAACATGACAAGGCATGACTCTTTCCCTAAGTTATGACCATTGAATTAGCTAGTAAGGAGGAACAAGTAACATACCTTCGTATCACTTCCTTAGGTCTCTGTTGCTCCCACTTCGATCCAGTTCTCTCATGAGGTCAAGACCAAGACAACACAAACCAACCAAAGTGAAGATAGAAAAATGTATTCAATCGTCAACTTATGTGTATGATCAAGGAATTACGCAATAAAGTAAGAATGAATTTATGGGAAAAGGACATGCCGCTGTATCATATTAATTGAAAGTAGAAGATACAACCTGATTGCCTTGATGTCGCAAGATTCCTTTCGGTGACTCTTGGTTCCAACAAACACACTTGCTCTTTCCTTGCATGAAGAAGATCCAATTCCTCTTGATAGACCTACTAGAGTCTCCAAGCTTCTATTCAAGCTGGGTTCTTCACACAATTCCTTCACCAATTCTTCAATTAATCTTTCTTAACCTTTTCCATGAGAATCCTTTCAATATATAGGAGAGGGTGAGATGGTTACATGGATGAGAATGATCCCACCAAATCAGGGAAGCCAATAAAATGATAACCATACGAATGCCAACCCATTTTCTAGAATATCCCCTTCTAGAACCCTCGAGACTTCTTCTCTTTTCCAAGATTGAAAACAAGTTTGCACCCTATGTATAGAGAACAGTGCGAGAAGTTCGCACCCTAGATGAAGGTGGCCTGCGAGAATGGGTCATTCTCGCACCCTAGGCTATAAGCAGCTTGTGAACTCACTTTGAAAATATGCTTTCTGGAAGGAGATAAATGCCACTTTTCTCAGGAGAAAGTTCTTGTTGGGAGCCTGAGTACACCATTGTTAATACACCATTAAGATGACCAAAATTATGTGTAACAGAATTCCCCCCAAAGTATGAGGCCGGAATCAGTGATAGCCGAAAGACTTTGTAAACTGTGTGTGTGTCGGAAACCAGGAGCGCACCTAATCGGAAACCTGCAAACAACCAAGCATCTGCAGAATATCATACTAGTTCTGAGGTAGGCATTCCCATACTCAGATCATGGACAGATGAAATTATAATAATAGGTCATGGCCACCAATCATACACTGTGGATCCATGTCGTCAAAATATTACATAGCCACCAAGAATACACTGTGGATCCATGCAAGAAAATTCAAATTAAGACGACACAGCCATGAGACATACAAAGTGGATCTATGTATCAACAAATTATACATATTCCATCGTAGCCTGGATCAAAGAGATGGGACCCAGGGTCTTCAATCCTGTCACCTGAAATTATGAATCTAACCATGTGATTATAGGTGTTGAAGTTGAACATGGTAGAAACCACTTGATTACCGGTCATTGATGAAACCGTTAACAAGTGTGAGGGAAATCACCATTAATGTCAATGACTCCCAAGGTACTCTAGTACAATACACCGAATGTGAATAAATGAGTTGAGTTCAAACATTCAATGGAATCTCCCGATCAAGGGTCAATGATGAAAACCCACTGTCGAAAGCGAGGAAAGCTGCCATTGAGGCATGCAAGTTCCAAGGTACCAAATAATTTCTAAGTCTTGTTTCCGGATAATGAGCTGGAGTCGATGGAACAAAAATCGTCAAAGGAGGGCCTTGATGTATCCCCCATCAATGGCATAAAACGAGTAACAAATTTTGAAGGCGGAATAGAGTATGATGTAAGTTGAACTAGACACAAGGAAGGCCGACACAGAGAGAATGGACAACTACAGATGGGTGACTCAATTTTGGATGAACTTCTCTTGAACATATGAATGACACGACCAATGATTTGGTAGCATTGACTCAGAGACGACTCAGGATATGACCTTGTAGCAAATCGAATGAGAGAAAAATGGATTTCCCAAACCGGCTTCAGATAATGAATAAGGGGGTGTCATGTTCAAGAGTGACACTTACTGCCAATAATATGAATACGAAAACATATCCCTTTCCCAAATTTTCCCCCACCATTTCTGGCGAGTACCTCTTTATTTTTATGCAAGCTTGAGGAGGATAACATATGCTTGTTGATGTAAGCTCATCCTTTGGATGAGTCCTTCGGAGTATGTTTAACGAACCCTAGGAAGGAGTGGTTCAGTCCCATCACGGGTCTTTTGATGTTTGTTTAACGAGTCCAAAGATAGAAAACTCGAAGGTTTTTCATGATTAAAGAGTCTAGAAAAACACTTAAAAGAGAACTCTCTCAGTTCCTTTTTCATAAAATAGTCCGATGAGACTGAAAAAGAGATAAATTATCGCCCAACAGATGCTTTCTTCAAATACTTTAACGAGCGTGAAAATAGCAAGATCACTCGGAAATCTTTTCATGTTTAGAGAGTTTGAAAAGAGCTTAAAGAGGACTCCAGGGGGTTCCTTTTTTGTATAACCTTGTTGAGCGCGAAAAAATGATAAAAGTGCGCTCGATTACGCTCTCATGTATTTTCAAGCGTGAAAACGGACAAAGACCAAGCTCGAGGCTTTGTACAAAAACCATAAAAAACAACTTAAACATGCGATGAAAAAGAGAAAAAATATACGTATCCCTCCATATGGACGTCAAATTCATCATGTCTGCAAAAAGTTACACTCATAAGAATGTTAGGCATTAGGTTAAATAAGTAAAACAATTATAAAAACCAATAAAAATGGCAAAAAGTAAATATAAGTGGGTAAAAGTTCTTTTTACCATAGTCATTGTAACTTTTCTAAGTTTTTAGCCCAAAACCCCTCTTTTGCCCTTGAATTTCGGTGCTCGATTGCAGAAGATACGAGCAACCATTTGGCAAACCATCTCTGGCAGTGAGGTAATCTCCTTGTCTTCTATCTTTTCATGGTTCAATTTTTCATTTTCATTGGTAAATTTCAAGTTTTTGAGCTTGTTTTAGGGCTCAAATTTGCGCTCAGGCATTCTCGCAGGCTAGCCACACGGGACCTGCAAGAATGCATGATTCTCGTAGGTGGCCCCAAAGGAACCTGCGAGAACCTCACACTGTGCCAAAGGGGCACTTGTGAGAACTGCAAAGTGAAAATTTTGTTTAATGTTTTCCCAATGAAAAATATCCCAAGTCTTGAAGAGAGTTGCTGACCTTCTTCTTATGTGTCTTATGCAAGCATTTGGCTATCACCATGGTTCTGTAATGGCGTGAAAGAGAGCATGAAGCAGATGATGCTATTGTCGAGAATAACATAGGCACCATTGACACTTTGTGAGACTATGGTCTCCTAAAATTCTTTTGGATCCTAGGTATGAGGGCCCAAGTCAGGCTATTGGAGTACCTCGTTCATATGTGGGACGCGGACCAACAAGTATTCCATGTAGGGGTCCACACATTGTCCTTGGATATCAAGGGCGTTTATTTCCTGACAGAACTATCATGGTGTGGGTACCATGCTAGCTTGACTGGTAGCCGAGGTGGTGGGCTGCCTATGAGTGAATACTGTCATTTATACTGTGTTCTAGAGGCGGAAAGGAGCAAATGAAAAGTGGCCATTTAGGGGGTGCAGGATTTGAACCTTCACACTATTTTGTTCACCATTTCTCGTATGGCTAGGAGCGTTTCTCCACACATGGCTCTCCAGAGATACTTTTAGTATGCCATAGAGTGTACTAAGCCTTGGGTCTTTAACTGGGCAGACGCATTCCTTCGTAACGTGAAGAGGCAGTTGACTAAATGCAGGAGAGGCGAGCTGAAGCAATTTGGGTACGGATCATTGTTTGTGTCCTTCTTTCTTGAGAGGGTTCCCTTGATGAGGTTGCAGGTTTAGTGGGGTTTACCAGCTCCAGAGGATCTGAGAATGCTGAGGTGGTGTAACCTCATGGCCCGGCATGTAGCTGGACCAATCATTAAATACAATGATTCCTTATTTGACTGGTTGTGACCATAGATGCTGATGGTTGATGATTATTCCTATGCCGGGTTGGACTTCCAAGGGGATCTGGACTTGGCCCAGCCTGAGGGAACTCAGTGGGGGGATCTCGGTAAGAAGTACACATTTTTTACTTTTTAAATGTTTTTGTGAATTTTATCATACGCAAATGTTTTTATGTTCATCCAAAGTCTAATTACAAAAATTCTTTTTTGATGACAGAGACGTGGGGCCTTATCGAACTCCAGGTACTTCTCCTATTCAGCGACGAGTAGAGGTAGCTCTAGTGCCACAATGGGACACTGAATATTATGAGGCAGTGGAACAAAACTTGGTTGGTTTGACTGCAGACATTCCAGACATGCCCCTTGGAGAGGTTCCACGACGTTATCAGTGTCATACGGTGGGGGTGTCAGAGTATATTGGCTAACTGCTTTGTAAGGTTTCCTGGGAAGTCGTGTGTTACCATGAACGTCATCCATGACGTCACTTTGTAGAAGCTATGAGCTTCAGATTTTGAAATTTTGGTCCTCGGACATAACTTTTTGTAAAAACAAATTTGATCGTTATATATACATACGGCTTCTACTGGCTTATCTTGTGTCGTGTGATACTTGTGATGTGATTGATTTATAAATGACCCAAATGTCTATCTAATACATAATTATCTAATGCATCAGTTAATGTACTTAGACATCTAGGAATATGCTGATACTCAATATAATCAAAATAACGTTCCAAGAGGCGAATTCGCAAATACACCCGTAACAAAGTGGGACTTCGAATAACATAGGCATTACTTAACTGTAGTACTACGAGATGCGAATCGATTTGCACAACCAAGCAACGAATACCGAGTGAGATAGCATCAATCAACAATTCGATCACGACGCTATACTCTGCAACATTGTTGGTCGCACGGCAGAGGAACACACCTCATAGAGTGATAAGTTTGTTTGTAGGGGCGTAAATTGCCGACGCAGCAGAAGCAAGGTTCTGAGTACTACGGCTAGTGCCATCAGTGAAGCCAATGTGGGGTAGCAAAGACTCCGACATATGGAAATCAAACACAACTTCACGTAAGGGCAGAGACCAGATAACGAAAAAACCAAACTACAGTAACACACAAGAAGTATGATACAATAAAATACAAGTACTCATGCACAGGTCATCTTATGCATAGTACTTCTTTAGGTACAACCCATTTTGGGGTTCACTCAAAGGGATACCATCGTAATATACTAACTCGTAAGCTCCTTTCTCCAAAACTCGTTTAACGATACAAGTACCTCACCACATGGCTTCGAATTTTCCAGCCCCTAGCATATCTCGATCTTGTTCGTAGAGGAGAACCAGATCTCCTTCAAAGAAAACGTGAGGCTTGACATGTTTGTCGTATTGGGCCTTGACACGTTTCTTCCGGGCTTCTATGATTAGGGTAGCGTCACATTGAGTTTCATCTAATCGCATGAGATAGAATAGACATTCTTCCTTGGTAGAAGTGTTTGGTAGGAGTTCGACGACTAGTTTTAAGGAGGGTATCTCACATTCAATCGGGAGGATGGCTTCCAGACCATAGACTAACCGGAAAGGTGTAAACCCAGTAGCATACTTAATGGATGTCCTGTAAGCCCACAATGCTGAAAAAAACATTGTGTGCCAACTTGTTTTGTGAATCCCTATCATTCGTCGAAGCATGGTTATGAGAACTTTATTAATTGCTTCAACTTGGCCGTTGGCTTGTGGGTAATAGGGCATTGAGTTTTCATGGCGAAGACCCAACTTTTCAGTGAGTTCGGACATCATGAAGTTTCTAAAGTGGCTACCGTGATCGGTGACGATAGCCTGAGGAACACCAAAGTGAGCTATGATGTGATTTAAAATGAATAATGTTGCGGTCTTTCCAGTATTGTCAAATGTCGGCATCGCCTCGGCCCACTTCGTAAAATAATCTATGGCTACAATAATATATCCATGCCCCTCAGCCGAGTGGGGGTGACATGTCATGAAATTGATGCCCCATTTCACAAAGGGACTGACAGAGACCACAGGGTGAAGAGGAGTGGGATGTGACCGTATCTTATGATTATAGGTCTGACAGGAGTGGCATTTTTGGACGGTGATTATGAAATCGTTAAATAAAGAAGGCCAAAAATACCCTGCTCGTAAGATATTTTGGGTAGTAGCATACACGGACATATGACCACCACAAGCTCCAGAATGACAGTCATTTAAGGCTTTCTCAGCTTTGTCGAACGTGAGGCAGCGTCGAAAAACTGAGTCAATCCCATGATGATAAAGACTATCCCCGAGGATAATATATTGACGAGCTTGGTATCATATTCGACGTCAGTCAGCACTAGACAAAGTGGGTCGAAAATTCTAGGTTTGGAGATATATAATGATATCTCCATACCAAAGATCATCAGAACTAATTAGGAAAATGGATTCATCAGGTAATGAATCGGCTGCTACATTTTCCATTTCAGAGTGGGGAAAGTCACATATCAATTCGGAAAATACTAAGGACTTCTTGGACTTAGATCGTTCAAATTCCAAGTCAAAATCCTGGAGTATCACGATCCATTTGGAGTATTTTCCCCCTATAAATTGACGTGTGAGAATGTGTTGCATAGGGTTGCAGATAGAAATCACCGTAGTCTTGCGTGAGAGGATATAGTGCCGAAAGTGTTGAACTGCTTGGATGGATGCTAAGGCTAGTTTTTTGACATGTAAATACTTGGTTTCAGTAGGCATTAGACTTCGACTCAAGTAATAGATAACATGTTCGTCATGAGAATCATCCTCTTGGACGAGAACCATAGCGATGGTGTAATCTGAGGCTGCGAGGTAGAGGAAATAATCACGACTGTAATCGGGGGGGAAGAGAAGTGGAGTACGTGTCAGGGACAGTTTCAAATCTTCGAAGGCTTTGTTTGCGATGGTATCCCATACAAACTAGACCCATTTTTGAGTAGTATCATAAATCCACGAGTTATCTTGGTGTAGTTCGGGATGAAATGACGAAGAAAGTTTGCTTTCCCTTGCAAACTTTGTAACTGGTGAAGTGTAGAAGGAGGAGGGAGGTTGAGAATCGCCTCAACCTTTAAAGGATCTACCTTGATCCCTTGATGCGAAATAATAAAACCTAGAAGTCGGTCGGATTCTACGCAGAAAACACATTTGTGAGGATTCAAGCGTATATGGTAAAACCGACAGCGGAGGAAAATGGCTCGAAGGTGGATTGGATGATCAACCCGGCACATGGAATAAATGGGTAAGTCATCAAGATATGGTTGGACGATGTGCTTGATATCATGGAAGGCATAAGACATAGCGCACTAAAAAGTTGCGCCAGCGTTCTTGAGACCGAAAGGAAGTTTCTGATAGGCGAAAGTGCCCCAAGGAAAAATGAAAGCGGTTTTGTGTTGATCCTCGGGAACAATATTGATTTGATTATACCCAGAGAAACCATCCATCAGAGAGAAGATTTCACTTCCGGTGCAATCGTCGATGATCTGATCAATGAAGGGGGTAGGAAAGTTGTCTTTGGGACAAGATTTGTTAATATCCCTATAATCAATGAATACGTGGATTGTGCCTTGTTTCTTGTTGATCGATACAAGATTGTAAACCTAGTCAGTGAGGGCCACTGGGTAAATAAAGTCGGCTTTGAGAAGTTTCTCGACTTCAATATTGATAGCAGCCGCTTTACGTGGGTGAACTAGATGAAGGCGTTGTCAGATGGGTTTAGCGTCTATGTATGTCTTGATCTCATGTATCACAATGTCAGGGTCGATACCCAACATTTCTTTGTAGCTCTAGGCGAAGACGTCACATAATTCTTTGAAAAGTGACTTGTAGGTGACGATTTCATCAGGGGAACATGAAGCTCTGATATGCACATTTTCGACAATTCCAGGTTTGATGGATATGTTGAGGGGAATAGTGGGTGAGATATTGCTTAAGTTCCCTTCAGAAAACACATCATGTGTAGATTCGAGAACGGTTGAAATGACGACAACGGTTGACGGGGTCGAGATCCGTTGGTAGCTCTCAATGGTGTGTTGTTCTAGGAAGAGGATGGAATGGTAATGTCCATCGTTCCAAGGGGTGTCTTCCATGACAGACATAACCATCTCGTCCATGGGAAAAATGACGTGGAAAGGATCTGGAGATAATTCACCAAGAGAGGGGGTAGAAGGGGTTGCCGATTGAATGGCCTGATAGGCAGATTCAACCAGACTCAAAGGCATTTCATCACCATAATGAATATGATCGTCGAGGTCAGGTACCATCCATGGGTCGTGAGATGCATGGGTTCCATGAATCAAGGTAGAGATCATGTTGATTGAAGCAACAAACGAGTGTGGAAAATCGGGTGGTGGAATGGGGAAAGTACCCATTAACGAGGAGTCTTTGAGAAGACCTACACCAACATTCTCATAACCCAGTGGGGTTTTGGCTATGAATGATATGTTGCCAGTACGTGTATCCAAGTTGAAGAAGGATAATTGGTTGACGATGATTATCTTTCATTCATGTGGGAAACATACAACATGAAAAAGAGTTGACACAACGATGCGCATGGAATTAATCCAACTATGGCCAAGCAGAAGATTGTAATAGAGGGGAGCATCAAAGACTTCCACTTCGACTTGGACCGTTTTGCCTTCTATCATGATTGGAAACAAAGGAAGGACACTGTAAGGCTTAAAACCAGAGCCATTGAAGGCTTTGAGTGTGTTATAGGATTCATTCAAAGAGGGAGAGATGATGGCTTTCCAACAGGTAATAGACATGACACATGTCGAGGCACCCTTGTCAATAACGGTTCTACAAATGTTTTTTTCGGAGACAATTACTTGAATTTGGAATGCGAGTTGAGGGGGTAACCTTGGAATATGGTGTTCCAAGTCAAAAATAATTAAATTCATGTCCATCGGGTCTATTCCATTGATAGCTTTCAACAGTGCCTTTCATTTTGTGGGAAAACTTTGAAGGACTTCGAGAGCTGACATCGCGGAAGGTGCTTGGGCCAGATCTTCAACAATGCTGTAGTTCTGGGCAACACAAGCATGAGGATTGAAAACCAATTTCTGAATGATGCCCTTTGGAGGGGGGAGAAGAACTGTGTCAAGGCTCGATCATTCGAGATAAAGAGGACCGTTGGTAGGTGGAGTCACGGGAGAGGGTTGGACCAATGAAGGAGGTATATCATCAACCTTCTCTTTAGAGGGAGAATAATCTTTGGCTCAAGTGGTGAGTGCGATGTCATTCTTCTTTGAATTTCCAGTACACATTAATACATAGGACGTAGTAGAAGGGGAAGGTTGATCATGAATTACCAATTGGGCCTATTGTTGAGGGGGGAAGGGTTGGGACAAAACGACCGGAGCAGGTGGTTTCAGGGCTCCTTGAAGGAACTTAGTAACTTTGGTGTCTCATGGACAATCCTTCGTGTAGTGATCATAACCACAGATCAGACAAGGGTATCGGGGTTTGCACTTATCCCTATCATCAATAGGTGGAGTTTTTGTTTTCTCTGCTTGTGAAGTATTTTTTTCCTCCTTATTCTTACCCTTTCCTTTTCTGGATTTGTTTTTACTGGCTGGGGTAGATTGAGTTGCATTTACCTCCGAAGTCCTGGTGGGAGGGGTAGGAGACGGAGCATTTTGAACATTAGAAGAAACGGGTTTGGGTTTGTTGCTCGAGGCGGAATGTGGTTGGGCATGGAAAGTGCCAATCACACCGTTGGTTGCATGAGAAGCAACTGGAGTAGTTGAAGTGGCGAAAGTGCAAGGACAAGGTGCATCAGGGAGTAATTCATAAAGAGTACCTGTTTGTGAGTAAACGAGGTCAAGGTATTGAACATGAATTATGGCCTATTTTTCCGTGACAACTCCACCCATGGCGATGTCACGACTGATGTCATTCACAAATGATTTTGTGAACCACTCTGCCAGCAACTAATCGAGAAGTTCAAGTTTGATGAGACGTCGTCTCCGTCGCCACTCATGAATGTGATCGGATATATGAGTGGCTTTGTTTTGTTTGAAAGAACTCAAAATCTCGGTCCCCGTTTCATAACGGATCGGTAACTGGTAGTGGGTGAGGAAATCCATAGCTAGGATGTTGAAGTCGGTGAAGAAACCTTGTGGTAATTCTATATACCACTTCGCGGCAGAACCTGTAAGAGTTCTTTGAAAAAGACGTAAACAAATAGAGTCATCCATCAAGGAGTTGGATGAGCAGCAGAGGTGAAAAGTCATCACATGAGTGTTCGGGTCCTCTCCCGCCTTGCCATCGAATTTAGGGATGTCATATGGTAACTTGGCTGGTATAGTGGGCCAATGGGGAGAGTGACAGATTGGATCATTTAAAATCCTCGACAGATCTGGAAGATCCAAAGTGGCTAAGAAGGGTAACTATCTGTTCACATGCAGTTACTGGTGGCTTTGGGGAGGGAGTCCGATCGACAAACCAGTGGGACCATAAGCAGTCTGCATATAGTGTAAAGATCTAGGAAGATTCGGTAGTTGTTGTAGAGGAAAGTAGCTCGTGGGATTATGTCTTTGAACAGGGACGTGAGTTTGAGCATTCGAGCCCCAAATAGGATTGGACGTACCTGGATATGGTTGGCCTACACCAGGGGGTATAACAGATGTATATGGAAGTTGTTTCCCCCCAGTTGATTGAGGATTATGTTGTATCACATGGTTCCAATACTGGGCCAAGGATGGAGGTATGTTTTGTCTATAGGGTGGGGTTGGTGGGGGTTGTCCTCTAATCGGGGGTTGAGTTCCAATTGGGGGTTGCATTACAATTGGGATTTGTGTTCCAATAGGAATTTTCCCTACAAGGGGGGTTTGAGTCAAACCTCCTTGGTGAAATTGTCCACCAACAGGAATATGGTAATTTGGTGTGAACAACGGAATGGTACCACTAGGATTAGTGCCTCCGATAGAGGATGAAAAAGGTCCTTCAAAAGGGAGTTGAGGAAGTGTTGGAACAAAGCCGGGAGGAGAGTGCCTAGACGAAGAGGGACCACCAAGAGTTCTAGATGGGGTTTGCGTAGGAGTGGGAATAGAAGCATTCAACGCACGGTATCAGGGTGGAAGCGTTGGGGTGACACTAGGCGAGAGCGATCACCAATGGGGGCTTGACTAGCTACTGTATTCCCGATGTGAATACTTGTAGTGTCTTTTTAATGGACCATTTCTAAAGGGAGGGTTAAGACATGGTCATCTCGTAGAGCTTCTATACCAGGAAAATAATAAGCAATAGTAAAGGTTACTACATCTGGGTCAAAGGTTTCGGGAAACGCAGGTGAGACAGTGATTTCAATGCCTGCTCCTGAGCCAAAGAGATATCGTCTAAAAACACCAACAGACCAAAAAGGATCTTGGCCCTCAAATCTGGGAAAAGGTCCAGTCAGTGATCTAGAATACAAAACAACTAACTCTCCAGAAGAATTCACTCGCATAATACGTCTCTCAGAATCGCGGTGAAGTCAAAAGTCCTCTCGAGAGTTGGTAATTCGGAACTGTTCTAGAGAGTTAGTTCTTTCCACTTGTGGAGTGGTGACGTCTTGGACTTCACTCTATTGAGGAGAGCCCTCTGGTGAGCTTGTAGGCAGGGGTTGAGAACCTTCCATATTTTCTGGAGGTAAGCCCTGCATTCTACATGAACGACGTGGAGGGTCTATTATGAATGAGTTACAAACTTACAAAGAAAATCCTATGGTCAACTTGGGTAAACAAATAGCATGCGCTAGTAAAAAATCTAAGAAGAAACACCAAGCAAACAAGACATTCTAATCCCGAAGTTACTAGTTGGTGATGAAATCCAACGTTGCAACAACGAGACGAGAAGGGGCTGGGCTAGGGTGGAAAAGTTACGTTGATGACCTACTTAACGGACTTACACCCTGGTGCAAGATCCCACACATAAGCATGGGTATACCCTCCAAGGAGCCCAAGTGAGTTTGGCCAACATCGATTCCAGGTACCGTGAAGACTTTCCCCTTCACAATCACCTTGTGTAAGACCCTAAGAAGATAGGCCACTAAGGTTACCGCTGACAACAATAAAGCCTGGGGGGACAGTCGATAGTCCGATCCACACGCAAGGATAGGGTATCTAGCCCGAAATAAACTTGAGAGGCTTCCCCTCATCATTGTGGGTATACCTCTAAGTGACCCCCATAATACGTGCAATCTCTACATCGATATCAACGAAGCAGGGTGAGTAACTCTATCGATATCAATGCGACCTTGTGTTTGACCCTTGTGTTAGAAGGGCTTCCTAGGAAAAAATGTTGTAAATGGAATTTGACACTCCTTAACACTAGATGCTATTGTTTGTTTTGTTCTTTGGAGAGTGTATCTCTCTGCCTATTCCAAAGATCTAGCCTAGCTAATTGTTGGTGTAATAGAGTCTTAGAAAAACTAGTTAAATTTTAAAATTGCGCAATATTATTAAGGGATGTTGTTACTCAAAGGAAATGGAGGTGAAACCGATGTTGTGTGAGACTCTGACCCAACAATGCATAAATAGGAAATAAATATATCAATTTTCGTTCGATGAATCCTATGTACAGGAGGAAAAGAGAAGTTTTCCGGAACAATCTTGAACTACGATATGCAATCTTCTTTAAAATGAAATCTTCAACGAATCACATGACAATGACAATTCTCTATTTGTTCTATTTCAACAATTGATTTCCAATATTTTCAAAATGAAAATGATTTTAAAAAGAAAAATGTTTTTTACTTTTTCAAAAAGATCTACACCATGGTGGTGAAAGTAAGGAAAACCAATAACTAACGAATAAGCAATAAACAAAACCCAAACCAATCTTTCAATGGAGACAAAAATGACAAGAAGACAAGACTAGTCTTTTCAATTGCATGAGAACAATGATTTTCCAAATAATGGGCAAATGAGAAAGACAAACAATCCCAACTTTCAAACCGATCACCGACTCCTAACCAAAAAAGTACTCTGATTCCAGGATCACTGATTATATCCTTGCTAAGAAAAGTCAAGAGATGAGAGTTGAGAAAAAGATGGACAAGAAGAGCCTTTGATTTCCGTCGAATGATCGTGCACAAAATTCGAAGTCAAGAAACAATCAACCCGTGGTCCAAGAAGTTCTTTTCAGACACCTATACTGATCTGGGCATCTGAGCATACCAAAACCCTACATCCAAAAATTTCAAAGCTAGGTTCGCAGGCTATCAGTAATGTATAGTGCGAGAATTGGGCTATCAAGTAGGGTGCGAGAACCTCGCACTGGACTAAAAGGTAGGGTGTGAACTAAAGGGGTTCTCGCAGGCCACTGAGGGGTTCAGTGCAAGAAGGCCTAAAACTAGCAAAATTTTGGAAAAAGACAAAAATTTTGAAGGGACTTCTAGACCTAGGGAGTGTGTTAGAGTTTCCTGAAGACTTAGAGATTGATAGAAATGAAGAAAGGTAAGGCAAGAGAAAATGGCCAAGGAAAAACACCAAAAACCATTAAAAAATGGGTTGCATCCCCAACGGAGTCGCCAATTTTGTTATCGGACTAATCAGTAGGTGCAGACACTAATAGATCTCCCTAGATCCACCTGGATCTAGAACAAAACATGACAGGACATGGCTCTTTCCCTAAGTTATGACCATTGAATTAGCTAGTAAGGAGAAACAAGTAACATATCTTCGTATCGCTTCCTTAGGTCTCTGTTGCTCCCACTTCGCTCCAGTGCTCTCATGAGGTCAAGACCAAGACAACACAAACCAACCAAAGTGAAGATAGAAAAATGTATTCAATCGTCAACTTATGTGTATGATCAAGGAATTACCCAATAAAGTAAGAATGACTTTATGGGAAAATGACATGTCGCTGTATCATATTAATTGAAAGTAGAAGATACAACCTGATCACCTTGATGTCGCAAGATTCCTTTCAGTGAGTCTTGGTTCCAACACACACATTTTCTCTGTCCTTGCATGAAGAAGATCCAATTCCTCTTGATAGACCTACTAGAGTCTCCAAGCTTCTATTCAAGCTGGGTTCTTCACACAATTCCTTCACCAATTCTTCAATTAATCTTGCTTAACCTTTTCCATGAGAATCCTTTCAATATATAGGAGAGGGTGAGATGGTTACATGGATGAGAATGATCCTGCCAAATCAAGGAAGCCAACAAAATGATAACCATATGAATGCCAACCCATTTTCTAGAAGATTCCCTTCTAGAACTGGAGTTACCTTTAAGCTCTTTTTAGACTCTCTAAACATGAAAAGATTGCCGAGTGATATTGTTCTTTTCACACTCATTAAAGTATTTGAAGAAAACATCTATTGAGCAATAGTTTATCTATTTTTCGGTCTCATCAGACTAATTTATGAAAAAGGAACTGAGAGAGTTCTCTTTAAGTGTTTTTTAGACTCTATAAACATGAAAAACCCATGAGTTTTCTTTCTTTGGACTCATTAAATAAACATTGAAAGGCCCAAATGGGACCAAACCACTCCTTCCTAGGGTTCGTTAAACATACTCCGAAGGATGAGCTTACATTACAAGCATATGTTATCCTCCTCAATCTTGCATAAAAATAAAGAGGTACTCGCCAGAAATGGTGGAGGAAAATTTGGGAAAGAATTGTGTCTAAACCTGTATTCCATGGAAGAGTCACTTTTGAACATGACACCCTTTCACTCGCTTTGTGTTTAGGTTGGAAAATCCACTTGTCTCTTGATCATACTCCTTTATGAGATTACAAATTGGTCTGTGATCCTTGTTGTTGAGTTAGTGTTTCCAAGACAGTTGTCGTGTCGTCAATATGTTCAAAAAGATGTCCAACCCGAAAAGCCTTCTATTGCGTTGGCCATTTCTACAGTCCTTAAAGCCTTCTATTGCATCGGCCACCCCTAGGTCAGTCCCAAATCACTTGTTTCTCTGATCTACATCAAATATTGTTACTTGTTTCGTGTCATTGATGTGGGATACATTAAGGCCCTCCTATGACGAGTCTTTTCCTGTCGATTTCAACTCATTATCCAAGAATTAGACTTAGAAACTAGTTGGTACCTTGGAACTTGCATGCCTCAATGGTAGGTTTCCTCGCTTTCGACAGTGGGTTTTCATTATCGATCCCTAATCGAGAGATTCTATCGAGTGTTTGACCTCAACTCATTGATTCACACTCATTGGATTGTACCAGAGTACCTTGGGAGTCATTGACATTAATGGTGATTTCCCTTGCACTTGTTAATGGTATACACTAATGACCGATAATCAAGTGGTTTCTACCATGTTCGACTTTAGCACATGTATTCACATGGTTAGATTTGTACTATAGAGTGGTGGAGATGAAGACCCTGGATATTTTCTGACAGATCCAGGTTGCGTTGGAGTATATTCAGTGTACTGTTGCATAGATCCACATTGTATGTCCTGTGGCTATTTTCAAATTTGAGATTTAACACATAGATCCACAGTGTATTTTTGGTGGCTATGTTCAGATTTGAGTCATATCAGCATGGATCCACAGTGTATGTTTGGTGGCCATGAACTGTCTTACTTGACATGGATCTTTGCATGTCGACATTTATGCTTTGATTCATTTGTATTCTAAGCATGGGAATGCCTACCTCAGTGATGATGTATTATTGTACTGTATTTCCTTGTTTGTGGTAGGTGTCCGACCGACTGTTCCTTGTTCCCTACACACTCTTGACAAAGTATTTCAGCTATCACTCTGTTCTGACTTCATACTTTGGGGGGCTCTCTGTTACACATTATTTTTTTCATCCCTATGACCTTTAATGATGTAAACCTATCTCTTACCTTTAGAGGGGTTATTTGCCTAAGTTCCTCAAGAAATAAGAGAGAAGAACTTTTCCAGAGAAAAGAAGTTGCATTGTCTTTTGTAAAAACCCTATAAAAAATGAAGTTCGTAGGTTGCTATATAGGCAAGGTGCGAGAATGCCTGATTCTCGCAGGTTGACCATAGCTAGGTTGTGAGAGGTTCAAAGGTTTCTCTATAAGCAGGGTGCGAGAATGCCTACATATGGGAAAAATGAGTGTTTTCTCGAATCTTCTAGAAGGAGAAACTTCCATGGTGAGGTGGCATCCGAATGGTTTGGATCTTACTCGCTTTCATGATTTGGTGGGATCATCCTAACCTCCTCACCTTATCCTCTTCAGCTTATAAAAGGAGAGGAGCTCTCATGGAGAAAGCTAGCTTTGGAGCTTGGATTGGGCTAAGTTGGATTTGGCTTGGAATTATTAGCTTGGTTAGAGTGGTTTTGAGTTTTTCCTTTGTCAAGATAGATTGTGAATACTATCAGATCTGTGCTCTCAGATTTCTTGGAGTAGAAGTGTGTGGGGAATGAAGGATAGTTGGAAGGGATATTACAACATCAAGGCCACGGTTGTAATCTCTCTTTCACATTTAATATGATACAGTAATATGATTCTTTCCTATAAAGCTTGTTTTGTTTTATTGTATGATTTCTTGATCACATACATAGGTTTATATTGATTTTGTGCTATTACTATCACTTTGGTTGGTTGCGTTATTTTGCAGGATCATCATTGTATGAGTGTTAGAACGGAGCTAGGATGGCGATGGCGAGAGGAAGCGGCATTTAAACGGTATGTCACTCATCCCTCTTTAGTTAGTAAATTCAATATCTAAAACTTAAGGAAAGCATCATGTTCTGGTGTGTTTTGTTCTAGATCTAGGTGGATCTAGGGAGATCAGTTAGTGTATGCACCTACCGATTAGTCCGATAACACTTCTACAGGGAATAGAATCAATATCACTTAACCAAATAAGGCAATGAAAATGTTGTACATGCTCATAATTTAAAAGAAAATTAATCTCTTCAAACAATGGAATAATTAAGGAAAGCAGCTCATGCAAGAAACACACCTATAATTGTGCCAAATCAAGCAATTGATCTTAAGCAAGAACATGAGATGATTGTAGAATGGAAGTTCAATCATACTTTGCTTCAAGATAAGCTAATGTCGTGGAAGTACTACAAACATATTAGCTCATTTGCAATCATATTTCTGATGTTATCATTGCTAATTTTGTCAACATGGATGATAGTGGCTTGAGTAAGATGTGACAGAGTACAAGTGGCTAACAATATGCTGTCAGTTATCATTATTGTTTTGCAATTGATCTTGATGAGAGAGGTGCACAGGATAGAGCTTAAAGACAAAGAACAAGTGGGGTGGCCTATCCCGCACTTGATGATTGGTTAGTATCCTTTTTGAGGACTAAAAGGTCTTAGTGGGGAGGCATGATCCAAAATGGATCCAGGAACCAAAATGGGTGCAGGAAGGCCTAAACATCAAAGTTCTCGGAATCAAATGAAAACAACGCCATTGTGTTTGTCTCTTCGCACTGATTCTGGACATATAATTTTCTCCTCAAACCAACATCGTATGAGAAAGTTATCGCGTTCTGACCGAAATCCCAAACAAGCAAAAAAAAGTCAACTTGGTCAAAGTCAATGCTGACGTCAGTAGGTACGACATGTGATGTCAGCAGGATGTTAGGATGATGTCATCATGCTGACATGGCATCACCAAGAGGTGACACAAGTCACTCATTTTCGTCACTTTTAGATTGATTTGGCACTGTACGTATTTGACACGTGTCACCATACGAATGACATGTGGCAGTTCGTACAGTGACGTGGCCCAATGAAAGGTGGACATGTGTCTATACATATTATAGTTTGGCGTATGATAGGATGATATGGTAGTGAAATGTGGCAGGTGATTGGACTATACGAGGGATGACGTGGAAGTAAAGACTGACACATGGCAGTATGGTCAAATGACATGGCAGTGACATGTGGCAGATGGTTGGGTTGTACGGTGGATGACATGGCAGGTTGACGGGGCAGCTGACTGGGATGTTGCGTCAACAGTACGGGCCAATTTCCAAGTGACACATGGCCCAATCACAAGGCACCACGTGGCACCCCAAATTTTCCTAAGGTTAGCTAGGTAAAAGGTTTGTTTCACCTCTGGGGCAATCGACCCCGCGACCTCCGAACAGGGAAATGACCTAACAACCATGGTGCTAACCAATTGGGCTATACGGTGTTTCTACACCCAATTGGCATATTTCCATTTTGATGTGGAGTGGCACACATGGTATGGGATAAGCCTCGGTCGGTAGGGGGCTAGCCTGAGACCAGAGGCTCAAGACCAGGGGCCAAGCTAGTAGATGGGCGTGTGGAGACTAAGGTGGCGGCCATATGGCCAAGCCGCATGACCAGGGGCCAAAGGTTAAGGGGTCATTGCATAACGCTTGGTCACATGACAACACCATATGACCAGGGGCCCGGATCACAAAGGGGATGCACCCAAATTTACCCAATTTTGAGTTTTAAAAACTTTATAATATAATTTTATTTGTTTTTAGGCCTGTTTTTGGGAGATTTTGGCCATTATTGGAGGATCTGGAGCTCGTTTTGAGGCCAAATCTTGGGGGGAAGTTGGGAGGTTGTTGCCAAATTCAAGCCTATATAAACCAGAGGTTCTTGGCAACCTAGGAGAGGTTCAAAGAAGGAGAAATACTGAGGAATTTGATAGTCAAAGCCATTTTTATGCAGGGAAGCCATTGAGGAGAGCAACTTTGCGGGCCATTTCTGGGAGCTTCGTTCATCTGTTTTCACTGTCGTTAGTTGTGTTGGGTTCTTGAGATCTAGTAGAACATATCCATATCAGTTTTTGATCCATTTGAAATTTTTCTGATGTCTTTTGAATCTTTGAAGAGAAATAAGAAAGCCTCATCCACTGAGACAAAGGCCCGGAGACGTAGGCTCTATTGCCCAACTCCGTTAACAACTTTTTCTGTTATGGTTTTCTAATTCTTTGTGCTTATTTCCAGATCTGTATATCTTATTATGGCTGCAATGTTACATCATTAATTCTTCCTCTTTCTTCAATTCCTAAATGGATAATGAACCCATGCTTTAAAAATTTAACCATAGTCTCTGAAAGATCTTTTCAGATCAAGTGGTATCAGAGCTAGTTGACGATTGGTTTTTGAGTTTGCATGATTACTAGGGAAAAGCTGAGTCATGGTGAAGGTGATCTGGTTGAAGAGAATACTGAGATTGGATTGAGATAGAGAAATTATCAAAGTGAGAAGATGTCATTAGAAGAGGGACTTTCTCATGACGAGATAGAGTTTCGAAAGAATTTCTTTTCCATGTCGGAGATGGTAAAGGTTTTATATGACGATTACTTGGAGCGGAAGAGACCGATTCTAGGTGAATCTTCAAAAGCCAAAAGTGAATAAGGAGAGGATCCTCCTACACCTCCTTCTTCTCCATCAACGTCTTCTTCTTGAAGTACAAGTTCCAAATCCACCACAAGAAAACATTCCCATAAACATAAACATGATATTCCTTTACTTAAGCTTGATGTGAAATTTGAATTACCCATGTATGATGGTGAAGTCAATGCAGAGAGGTTTGATAACCGGGTTAGAAAGATGGAAGTGTATTGCAGTGTGCAACAAATCAAGGATAAGGCAACTCAAATCAAATTGGCATCGCTTCGACTTGTAGGCACAACACTCATCTGGTGGCAAAGTAAGTTGCAAAATGGCACGCAACAAGTGGGTAATGTATTTCCATCATGACAAGTTTTTGTTTATGCACTTAGAAAACAATTTTATCCTTTGGGTTATAAAGAGAAGGCTTTAATTGAATGGAAAGGTCTTAAACTAAGAAAGGGGAAAACAATGCAAGAATATACAGATGAATTTCATAATATGGCATTAATGTTAGACATTCCATTACATACCCAAGAAACTCTTATGAAGTATATAGGAGGTTTACCTGCACATATTCGTAACACTGCATTTATGTTTGGACCTACTAACTTGTTGACAGGGGAAATTGACCATCCATCAACTGGAAGAGTGGAACCGGTCCGAGGTTGTCTAATAACCCAAGCCATTTGGAATGAACCACCCTGACGGGTTTAACGGCTCCGTTGGCCATTCTAAGGTTCTAAGAAAACCAAAGAGAAAACTAATCTAAACTAACTAATCTAACTAAAACAAATAAAACTAATTAAACTAACTAAAACTAATAAAAAAAATTAACTAAAAACAAACTAATACGCTAATCTAATTAAAACAAAACTACTAAATAAAACTAAAACTAAATATAAACTACTCTAACTATTCTATATACAAACTACTAATTACTATTACACTAAATCTAATAATTAATTATCTAATTACTAATTGAATTACAACTTATTCACAAATTTACAATATCTACAACTTGCAGATTTGAATAAAACCTGTAAAACTCATTTGCTTTCTGCCCTAAGACAGCTAGAGATATTTTTGTTGATTTTTTGATTTTTATAAATAAGAAATAAAACTTACTGAAATTAAACAATCTAATATACTAACTACATATATATCTAATTAAATACTAACAAATATACTAAACAAACAAATGACAAACTAACCTGGAAACGCTCCAAATTTGTCCTATGTATGATGACTTCGAAGCTGGTTGGAGGAAGGAAACTTGCACCGGGTAATCTAGAAGCTTTTCGTAAACGATAGGCTGCAATGCTCTTTGAATTTGTTTACAGGACAAACAAGACATAAAAAATCATAACAATTATATGATTTATAAATCTCTGCAATAAGGGAAACCTGTTATGCAAAAACTTATACTTAATAATTCAACTTATGAAGAAGAGAAATCTGTCATTCCCAAACTGAATCAAACAATTGCTATGTTTTTTACACACTTGGAATAAATCAGATATGGATTATATTGATTAAATTATATCATTTGCAAAATACTAAGATAGCTAAAGTAGTCATTAACCAAATGCAAATAGATACACTTAAACATAAAACAAAATATTGATATGATGAAAAGCTAAAGCTGTAGCAGAATATCAAATTCTGTCTTAGTCTTTATTAAAATTCCATATCCTTGTTCTCCCATGAATGAGGATGATCATTATTACAATAATAATAAGTATTTATAAGTTTTTCCACAGGGTAAAACCTCCATGTGGCAGTTATCAAACTGTTTACATAATCTGGGAAGATATTCCCAAGATCAACTAAACTAGGAAACTAAAATGATATCAAAATATTTCAAATACCCCTAACTGCTCATCAAATCCAATGCAATTTCGAATTCATCTGCAATGGACCAAAAATAACAAGTTAGAAAGATATTTTATTAGCAAAACAATAAAAATCTAATTCTACAGACTTAGCTACAGAATCATTTGATTCTGTAGCTAGTCTAAAATAACATACAGGATCATAATAGAAATTGAATCAAATCTTTTTAATAAAATCAAATTGAATTGACAACCAATAACAAATCATTTCATTTGAGAATGTTATATCATTTGCAATCCAATGGAATCAAATTTCAATAACCGAATAGAGAAATAGTCATACTCTGTTTCGATTGTAATCAGGTAGACATAACCAAACAATTTTAAAAATTGCTTCATATCCAATTCGAAAAGTAATGCAATCAAATAGATGACAAGCAAACGTTGTGTTTTTCCAACAACAGGAGATACGATCCGATCAACACAGAATCGTTTTAAAATTGTTATAATTGTCATGACATTAAACGATGCACGCGACAAGGAAACAAATTCAAACAGGGATGAGAATCAACTCATGCAAAATCATAACCAGATTAATTTGACTTTGATTAGAATCAATATAAGTGATAATTGGTTATTGTAAAATGGGCAAATAAACTCGATTGGTTTTGAACGAAATCATTGATTTCAAATGATTCATGACCGAGTTTAACATAGAAACAAATCGTGAATCCAGATATAACCAATCTCATTTTACAAATCAAATTTAAATAGAGTATCTATTGCAAATACGAATCCAACTGATAACATGGTCTAGCTAACAGTAAACCAATGCGAATTAACCAGCTGGGTTTTTAGCATACTCATTATGAATTAAATCTATTTTATGATTTGAGCGCGTTGGTACAGGCTTAAAATAAACAACATTGTTTTCGAAGAAACAGAGTCATATTGGAAATGATTTGAGTTTAAATCCTGTTCTTTAAAAATCATAATGGCACAACAAACCGTAACAATTAACCTCATCGAAATCGTTACCAATCATAGAGTATGCATTATAACGAAATCGAATCGAAATATGATTGTGTTCAAAATTGAATATGAGAAACAACTCTTGTCAAGAATAGATGCAAACGACTTCAATTGACAGCAAAGCATCCATTTTAACTCAATCAAACAAATCAAATCCACACTAAAATCAATCAAATCAATGAAAATCTAAGAAAAGCTAAACTGGGAAAACGAAATTCCATTTAGTCAAAGCAAAGCTATGTATAGAATGCATACAATATAACAGAGCCAATCAATGCTGTAAATAGAACTGTTTAAACCCAAATTCAAATAGTTACATAAATAAGTGATATCAAAATATACCTATGTGATGACGAGGCTGCTCAGTTATGCCAACTTAGAATTCACGAAAGTCGTGGCTGATTCCACATTTTTAAACAAGATGGAGCCTGTCGTCTTTTGTTTCTTATCAGTGGCTTGTAGCTTGGACTTTTGACTGGTAAGCAGTACAACTTGGTCCTCCAAAGAATGAATTATTGACTGGAGAATCGAAACATCCAGATAATATCGCTCTACCCACGAACTGCATTGATCACAGGGTGGCACCGTAGATTTAGACAGAGCAGGAGAGGGTTTGGATAAATGACCAGGGGCTTCACAAGGCAACTTAATGCCTGGGTAGTTAGGGTCATCCTGTAGCCAGGGGGTAGGTTTGACACAAAGTCATACGAGGGTTTAGCACATAGATCTTTCGAATAGGGGTATTCACTAGCCAAGAAACGCTCCACCTCCGAATCAGAGTCCTCACTCAACACGATAGGGTTAAGCTCGACAGGGGGTTTTGGCTTATTTCTTGCCATCCGTGAAATCAAACGGGCATTCTTTTTCCCTTTAGCATTTGCAGTGAGGTTTTCCTTGGGCTTTTTTCCCATAGGCTTAACAGTCTCAACACTCTTAGTCACAGTGTGGGGTAGGTCGGTAGGAAGGTCGGCCAATGGTTTGGGAAGTAGGGTATGGTAGGGTACTGGAGGTACAACTTTGACCTCACTCACCACAGGTTTTTTGACCTGTGTAAGGTTCGAATCCCCGAAACCATTGCGAGCCACGAAATTTCTCCAACAATCCCCATGCAGACTCAAATGACAGACAATAATAAGCTTAACCAACCCATAATGAAAAAGGCTACTATCAGCCTGATTTCTTTTGTACTTCTTTGACATTTTAAACAGGCTTCTATGCAAATAATAGGGCATATTGAGCTGATAACCCATAAAAACCATAAGCAAACGAAGGTGGTGTAAGAACACAAACCCGTACCGACCCTCACAGGTGATAAACTGTTTGATTATCATCAATAAATTGTGCCAACATTGTTTAAGCATGGTCACAGGCATACCTTTATCACAAGAGGTGATTTTACGTGACTGGAAGAGCAGTGTCCATGGGACCTCCTCTACTTTGCAATTCTTGGAGCATCGTTGTCCAGTGGCAGGCAAACCCGTAGCGAGACTGATAAATTGTTCATCAATTTCCAATTGAATATTTCCGACCTTGGCTCGACAGCCATCAAAGGTCAAAGCAAATTGTCGAGCTACGCAGAGGTTAAAACCCTCTAATCTTTGTATAAATGGAAGCCACCCATTTTCCTCAAGGTCACCGCGGGCACTGTCAAACATCAATAGAGTTTGGCTCCCATTGGGTTCAGCTCGGACGACTGGTGCCATGAATTGAGCACATGGTAAGGGTTTGGTTCGAATTCACCAATGCATAAGAGTAGAGTTATTCAGTCTAACAACAATGAACGATCAAAGGGGGAAAGCATTAATGTGCGCATGTGAGGGTGGTGGAGTTATTCACCGCCATGCATAATAGTTATGGTAAAGTACAACCGACAAATTCCACATCTGTTCAATCAATCATAGCATAGCTCAAAAACCATATCGTTTGTCCAACCAAAGAATCAAATGGTGAGTGTTATGTCAACACGCCAAAACAACTGTAGTTTTTAAACCATGAATATTCAACGTGTAACCAACACCGAGTGTTAACCATGCGCCATTGTATAAAGCAAAAGTTTTAAACCATTGTGCCAATCGATACTCATAAAATTGACAAGCCAAGAGCCATAAAAAGATTAACAATAAGGATCACATCATATATAAAAACAAAAATAAATCATGACCCCTATGCAATTCAATGATTAGGCAAGTCACAAAAAAAATATAAATCTATATGCTCAATGCCTCACAAGTTTAATAAAAATCAAGTTATGCAATCAATATAAGAATGTCCAAATAGGCATAGTTCGAAAATCCTTTCAGCCACATAACGATAAACCAAAGGTAAGTGCCATAGAAAATATCGATAAAAAGATGACGACAATTCAGATAGTGATCGAAATGTGACCTCGAAAAGAGAAGTTTTCACGCTTATAGTCGTGAAAACTTAATGGAGACAAATTTGCAAGCGTCGCAAGAAATGAAAATATCATCTATTTGAAAAATGCAACGACAATTTGAAGTTCGGAAGACATAGGTGTAGGCATCTTATAGGACAATAGAAAAAATTGAATTGGCTGCCAACATAACCTTGATGAGGTTTCTGTTCAAGCGACATACATTGAGGCAGGGAAAGCATGAGTTAGTGTAGGGGAATCGTATTCAAGAAAAGAGGACAAAAGGAAGTGGAATGGCAAGAAGGAAAATCTAGTGGCAAGAAAGGAAGAGAAGTTGTCTTGCAAGCATTGCAAGAAAGAAGGGCATGATAAGGACCATTGTTGGAAATTGCATCCCGAGAAGAGACCAAAATGGTTCAAAGAGAGAAAAGGGAGGAAAACAACTACAACAACAACACAACCAACAGACTTGGGATTAGATTTGGGTGATGAATCTAAAATCACAACAGTTTGTTTGACAGGTAAAATTGGTGATGGATATGATTCTAGAAGTAAATTGTTTCACATAAGGGTCGTAATGAGGCATACTAAGGTTGACACATTGATAAATAGTGGATCTCAATCTAACTTGATTTCAGAGGAAGTGGTTAACCAATTGGGATTAAACACTCAGATGCATCATAAACCTTACTCACTTAAATGGATAATCAACAATCATAAATTGCACATAACAAAGCAATGCACTTTAAATTTTGCAATTTCATCAAAATTTGTGGATGAGGTAACTTGTGATGTGTTTCCATTTAATGAATGTGGAATGGGCTTAGGCAATCCTTATTTGTATGATCGCAAAAAAGTCTTCTACAGGGAATAGAATCAATATCACTTAACCAAATAAGGCAATGAATATGTTATACATGCCCATCATTTAAAATCAAATCAATCTCTTCAAACAATGGAACAATTAAGGAAAGCAGCTCATGCAAGAAACACACTTATAATTGTGCCAAATCAAGCAATTGATCTTAAGAAAGAACATGAGATGATTGTAGAATGGAAGTTCAATCATACTTTGCTTCAAGATAAGCTAATGTCATGGAAGTACTACAAACATATTAGCTCATTTGCAGTCATATTTCTGATGTTATCAATGCTAATGTTATCAACATGGATGATAGTGGCTTGAGTAAGATGTGACAAAGTACAAGTGGCTAACAATATGCTGTCATTTATTCTGGTTTTTTTACAATTGATCTTATTGAGACAAGTGCACATGACCGAGTTTAAAGATAGAGAACAAGTGGGGTGGCCTATCCCACACTTGATGACTGGATAGTATCCTTTTGGAGGACCAAAAGGTCTTAGTGGGGAAGCGTGATCCAAAATGGATCCAGGAACCAAAATGGGTCCAGGAAGTCCTAAAAATCAAAGTTTTAGGAATCATATGAAACCAATGCCATTGCGTCTGTCTCATCACATTGATTCTGGCCATATAATTTTTTCCTCAAACACACACCGTATGCGAAAGGTATCGCGTTCTGACCAAAATCCCAAAAAGGCAAAAAAAAGTCAACTTGGTCAAAGTCAACGCTGATGTTAGTAGGTACGACAAGTGATGTCAGTAAGATGTCATGATGATGTCATCAAGATGACATGGCATCACCAGAAGGTGACACATGTCACTCATTTTCATCACTTTCGAGATGAGTTGGCACTATACGGATGACATGTGTCATCATACGGATGACACGTGGCAGTCCATACAATGACGTGGCCCAATGACAGGTGGACACGTGGCTGTACGGACAAAATTTGGGTGTACAACAGGCTAGCGTGGAAGTGACATGTGGTAGGTGACTGTATTGTATGGTGGATGACGTGGTAGTACAGAATGACACGTGGAAGTATGGCCAGATGATGTGGCAGTGACACGTGGCAGATGACTGGGTTGTATGACGAATGATGTGGTAGGTTGACTGGGAATGTGACTGGGCTGTTGCATCAACAATATGGGCCAATTCTCGGGTGACACGTGGCCAATCACAGGGTGCCATGTGGCACCCCAGATTTGCCCAAGGTTGCATGGGTAAAAGGTTTGTTTCACCTCCAGGGGATTCGACCCCGTGATCTCCGAACATGGCAACGACCTAACAACCATGGTGCTAACCAACCGGGATATACGGTGTTTCTTAACACCCATTTGGGGTATTTCCATTTTGATGTGGAGTGGTGTGCGTGGTATGGGATAAGCCGCGATCAGCGGGGAGCTAGCCCGCGACCAGAGGCTCAAGACCAGGGACCAAGCTAGCAGAGGGGCGCATGGAGACTAAGGTGGCAGCCATATGGCTAAGCCACATGACCAGGGGCCAGAGGTTAAGGGGCCAACGCATAGCGCTTAGCCACATGGCATCACCATATGACCAGGGTGCAGATCACTAGGGGGTTGTGTCCAGATTTACCCAATTTTGGGTTTTAAAAACTTTATAATATAATTTTATTTGTTTTTAGGCCTGTTTTTGGGAGAGTTTGGCCATTATTGGAGGATCTGGAGCCCTTTTTGAGGCCATATCTTGGGGGGAAGTTGGGAGGTTGTTTCCAACTTCAAGCCTATATAAACCAAAGGTTCTTGGTATCCTGGGAGAGGTTTAGAGAAGGATAAATGATGAGGAATTTGATATTCAAAACCATTTTTATGTGGGGAATTCATTGAGGAGAGCAACTTTGCGGGCCATTTCTGGGAGCTTCGTTCATCCATTTTTAGTGTCGTCAGTTGTGTTGGGTTATTTAGATATAGAAGAACACAACAAATCAATTTGTAATCCATTTGACATTTTTCTGATGTAATTTTTAAGATTTGGAGAGAAATAAGAAATCCTCACCCACTGAGACAAAGGCCCAGAGATGTAGGCAATATTGCCGAACTTCGTTAACAACTTTTGTTGTTATGGTTTTCTAATTCTTTGTGCTTATTTCTAGATCTGTATATCTTATTATGGCTGCCATGTTACATCATTAATTCTTCCTCTTTCTTCAATTCCTAAATGGTTAATGAACTCATTCTTTAAAAAATTAACCATAGTCTTTAAAAGATCTTTCTGGATCAGGCATGTATAGGTAAAAATGTAAACTATTATTTTTTGAAGAATTTTGGTTGTGAAGCATTTGTCCATATTGATAAAGAAAATAGAACAAAGCTTGAGGCAAAATCCAAGAAGTGTACCTTTATTGGATAGAGTGTTAATGATTTTGGTTATCGCTTATGGGATTATGAAAATCGCAAAATCATTAGGAGTAGAAATGTCATATTCAATGAGAAGGTCATGTATAAAGATCAGTTGCAGGGAAAGAAATACAAAAAAAGAAAAACAAGAATACACAATGCTTGATGAGATCACTAAAAAATAAATTCCAAAGGTACCAGAAAATCAAAATGTACAACAATAGAAGTAGTAGGTACCTCAAACTCCTACAAGTGTTGTTAGAAGATCTACTAGGTTAAGTAGACCTCCCGAACAATACTCTCCTTCATTGTATTATTTATTGTTGACTGATTCTAGTGAACCAGAATGTTATGAAGAGAAAATGTCGGTAGACACTAAAAAGAAGTGGGAGCAAGGCATGAAAGAGGAAATGGATTCCCTGGTAAATAGCCAGACTTGGGATTTGGTTCAACTTCCTGTAGGAAAAAGAGCATTGTAGAATAAATGGGTTTACAAGTTGAAGGAAGAAGATGGAGTCAAAAAACGACATAAGGCTAGACTTGTTGTAAAGGGGTTTGCACAAAAGAAAGGTATATATTTTGATGAAATATTTTCTCTTGTTGTTAAAATGAATTCAATTAGGACTATTTTAAGTCTTGTGGCAGCAGAATATTTACATCTTGAACAATTAGATGTAAGAAAAACTTTTCTCCATGGGGATTTGGATGAAGAGATTTATATGCAGCATCCACAGGGGTATGAGGTCAAAGGAAAAGAAAATTTGGTATGCAGGTTGAAGAAGAGATTGTATGGCCTAAAGAAAGCTCCAAGGCAGTGGTATTTGAAGTTTGGAAGGTTTATGATAGAACAAGGTTATAGTAGATGTCATTCTGATCACTGTGTTTTTTTTTAAAAGATAGAAAATTGAAGCTATATTATATTTCTATTGTATGTAGATGACATGCTTGTTGTAGGGTCTAATAAGTAGGATATAAATGTGCTCAAGAAGAAATTAACTAATTCATTTGTGATGAAGGATTTGGGTGCTGCAAAGAAAATCCTTGGTATAAGAATAACAAGAGACAATGAAAATCACAAATTGACATTGTCTCAAGGTGAGTACATAGAGAAGGTGTTGGAGAGGTTTAGAATGCAGAATGCAAAACCAGTTAGTACACGTTTGGCCAACCATTTCAAATTAACTAATAAAATGTGTCCCAAGGCACAAGAGGAGATATAATACATGTCCAGGGTCCCTTCTTCATCAACAATTGGCAGCTTGATGTATGCGATGGTTTGCACAAGACTAGATATTTCACATGCAATGGGAGTTCTAAGCTGGTATACGAACAATCCAGGCAAAGAACATTGGGAGGAAGTAAAGTGGATTCTTAGGTATTTGAGAGGTAATTCTACTCATGCATTATGTTTTGGAGGTTTATACACTATGCTATAGGGATATGTCGATTTAGATATGGCAGGTGATAAAGATAGCAGTAGGAGCACTGATGTAGGAGCATCGTCAAGAAGCACACATGGAAGGACAACTCAGCACCTGAGGACCAATTTAGAATCTTGAACTCTAGCCAATACTGCAATTTTTGAAGCTGATAGAAACAAAGGAGGAAAGATCATGTGCATGGAAACAAATTGAGCACACGTGACTGGGGAGTTAACCCTAGTCTCAATGTAACCGTAGTTAGATAGCAATTAGTTTTCTTTTGAAGGACCCTCTGATATAAAGAGAGGTTTTGTACACTTTAGGGAGTTAGTTGCATAGATTTTCACAGTATTGTAAAACTTGCAAAGAATAGCGAGAGTTGCAAGTAGAGGAGTGAAAGTAGAGTTGCAAGTAGCGTTTTTGAGCAGCAGTTGTTTTTTATTTTTGTTGTAAGAATATTTTCATTTGGAATGAAGATAATCGAGGAAAATTGATCCAAATGTGTGAGACTAATGTTGCTTTCAATTACCTTTTACTATGGTTCTTTCTTTTCCAAGAATGATTGAATCTTACTGTGAGTGTATGTAACTCAAAAATGCTTTCATAACTCAATATCACTTTTCTCCATGAGCCAGTGGAAGGTCCGCACACAGTCTGCAAGAAATGCGTCGATAGGGTCTATTTCGACTCATAAAGCTAAAGAGGAACAATGTAAGATTTTCTTTGCAAAGAGTGCAAAGCGACTATCGTAAGGTGTGCACAGTCGTCCACAAGAATTCAAGATCTTGTGAAAGAATTGCTTGCAAGGAGTGCACGATTCCAGAATTCGACTCAGAGTCAAAGCGACTCTGTAAGAAGTTGAAAGACGAGAAAAAAGGAGCACCAGGAAGGGATAAATAATTCTTTTCAAGAACTCTTTAATATGAGATTGATGAATTTCCCGAAAGAGCAAGAAGTGCTTGGGGAATCAAAATCTTTAAGAAAGCTTAAGCTCAGGGGGGGTAGAACTTTTCAAGAAAGTGTGGACGAGATCTAAGAAATGGAATTATAGGAAGAACAAATGTCGAAGCCTTTGAATCTTTCAAAATCCTTCTAATTTGGAAGAAAGATTAAGCTTAGGAGGGGCAACACTTTCCAAGAAAGTGTGGACGAGATCCAAGAACAAGACTCACAAAAATAAAAAAGGTCAGAACCTTTGAATCTTCCAAAAATATTCTAAGTCTGAAGAAAGCCCAAATCTCAAAGGAGAGGTAGCGTTTCAAGAAACACATGCGAGACTCAAAGTCATTGGGCTCGCAGAAGGATCAAGTGTCGAAGCCTTCGACACTTAGAGAATTCTTCCAAGATGGGAGAAATTCCAAGCTCAGGAGGAGGAGCGACAAATATCGTTTGATCAACATCCAAAAAATGAGAAGAAAGAGCAGTGGAGAAAATATCATAGCCATTCGATCTGAGTGCAAGGGAAAATATTGCAGTCGTTCAATCTTAGCGCAAAAGAAAATATCTCATCCGTCAGATCTGAGCGTGTGGATCAACAGCCGTTGATCTAAAGGTAAGGTGCGCACAACTTAACCTTTGAAAGACAGGAGCCAAAGACTTGAGGAGCTGGGAGCTACAACAATCCTAGTCGTCCACTAAGGAGGACACGTGGCGAGAGCTCAAAATTTCACTGACTTGCAGAACAAGAAGGTCAAAGAACATAACTGTTCGAACTCACGATGTGAGAAATCGTGATTTGATCATGGCCATCCATCAAGGAGGACACGTGGTGAGAGCTCAACATTTCGCTGACTCATAGAGTGGAAAGGTCTAAGAGCACAGTCATGAGAATTCGTGAAGTGCGAACTCGCGAAAAGATCACAGCCGTTGATCATTTCGAAATGATCGGGACCTTCCATTGTCAAGGAAGACATGTGGCGAGAGATCAACATTTCGCTAACTCATGAATTAAATAAGTCAAAGGTAGAGTTATAAGAACTTGTGAAACATGAAGTCGCGATTTGATCACAGCCGTTGATCAAAGGAGGGAGTTGAACTGTAGATCTGGTCTTGTCGGGAGTTCGTGACTCGGGAGATCAGAGGTAAGAGTTATGGGAGCTTGCAAATCATGAAATCAATATTTGATCTGAGCCATTGGATCGAGGAGAGATATGGACCATTGATTGTCCAGGGAGATGATTCACAAGGTGCGAAGTCGTGAAATCGTGAAGCACTCGAAATATTGGCCCACGGTCATAACGAAGGGTCATGTCAGTGAAGGAGAATAGAGGGGCTAGCATGTGCTAGGCTCCTGTTGGAATTTTAGAAGTTGGGAGAGTTAGATTGACTCGCATGCAAAGACCCGATACATGAAATCAAGACGCACCGTTCGTTTAGGCGAGTGGTCACAACCTTGGTCACGTAAAGGAAGGGCTTATCCATAGAAGAGCTAGTGCCCGTCAGGCATTGAAATTTGAACAACACACAGGAGAGGGCCCGCGGTTTCCATACAACCTATGTATTTAGAGGAAGGGCCTGTGTAAGTTGATTGGGGGTCCAGCAGAGACCTAGAGAGTCAATCAAACTTAGTTTCTTGATCGATCCTAGACAAGGAGGTCGTGCATCCCTTGGGGGAGAAGGGGGGTCTGTATCAGGCATGACATGGTATGTTTTTACTATAGGTGGAACAACAGTAAGTTGGATTTCGAAACTGCAAAAGATTGTTTCACTTTCAACAACATAAGAAGAGTATGTTGCTGCTACAAAGGCTAGTAAAGAAATAATTTGGTTACAGAGGTTTATGGAGGAATTGGGAAAGAAGCAGGAGAATATTAGGTTGTACTCTCACAATGAGATTTCCATTCATCTTGAAAATAACTCAGCCTTCCATTCAAAGAATAAGGATAAACAACTCAGGTATCATTTCATACGATTCATCTTGGAATATGGACATTTGAAGTTGGAAAAGATACATACTATCCAGAATCATGCAGACATGTTAACAAAGGGAGTAGCCAGGGAGAAAATGAGTTCTTGCTCAGTTTCAGTTGGTATTCAAGCATGATGGTGAAGATGATAATTTTTCTGGGTCCAAGAAGGATCATAGTCCAGCAGATACAACAACGATGGAGTTGTTGAGATCAATCTCCAAGTGGGAGATTATTGGTTGTGGAGCCTGATTATCTTCCTGATTCATAGGTATTTGTTTTCGGCTGTGTTTATACCCCATGAAGACTGTACACCCCTGAATATTGTACATTGCTTCATGCAGGGGGGTTTAAGGGGGGCTTTCCCCCCATGCAGGTTCAGGGGAAAGCGGGCACTCGAAGGAAAAATCGCCTTGTAAATGTATAATTTAATTTCATAGTAAATCTGGACCGTTCATTATAAGGTCACAGATCTAACGATAGAAGTTATGTTAGGGGTTTTTTCCCTATAAGGAAACCCTCTTTTATGAGGGAAATGTATTGAGGCTATGCATCATTGTGAATATTGTATTCTGAGAGAGGAGACTATGAGAGAAAGAAGAGGAAGTTACAACATGTGTGTTGTAGGTTGTATCCCTTCATTTGCTAGATAATAAAAGGGAAGGACCTGGAAATTTCTTTGGTGGATGTATACGACACTGGGTGAACCACGTATATCTATGTCTCTATTGTATTGTGTACCTTCTATGTTTTATTTCCACATTTGTCTTATTTTATTGCTCTGCAATCCTATTTTTCTAACAATTGACACTTTATATTTCAAAGTGGGCATTTTAGTTTGGTCATCCCTTGTGAAAATAGATTCAAAATTGATACAATCCTTTGAAAGAGATGCATACGTTTGATCTTCAATATTTCCTACATAATTATCTATATCAACAAGAAATTCATCCATCTGCTCATCATTCTCAAAAATTTGGAGGTAATCTTGATTATCAGGTACTGAAGGTCTGAAAATCCTTTTGACCTGAAATATATTTTGATTCCATGAATTGCCAGTATTGAATAAAGATGCAACAACTGCCAGTGAATCTACCTTCTGATTCTTATCTCTTGGGATGAAGGAAATGTTAAATAAACTAAAAGAATTCATGAGCTCATTTACTCTTCTAGAATAATATTTCAACTTCTCATTTTTGATGTTGTACTTGTTTTTAATATGATTTATAACCCATTCAAAATCACTTGTTATTATCAAATGTTCTAATTTCATTTTCAATTCAATGTTCATACTTTGTATTAAGGATTTTCATTCTGCCTCATTATTCATACAAGAAAATTCTATCCTAATTGCATGTGGATATATAGCTGAGCTGGATTTTGAAAACAATTCCATCTCTACTTCCATATTTTGAGCAAGCACCATCAAAAGACATTTTCCAAAACCCTTCTAAAGCATAGTTTATTTCTTTCTTTGAGATATTGGGATGTTCTGTATCAAGCATAGTTTTCTATCCCGACATCAATGTAGTCCTGCATTAATTCATCATCTTTTTTTTTGAAAGAAACTGTCTTCCTATCTTCTTGGGGAACTCTCACCATGGTTTCGTATTTGTTTGGTAACATCATACAAATTGCATCATTCATGATGTACCCTCCAATTAGTGAGCACCAATCTCTTCCCAGAACTATTCCATATCCTAGAGGAAAGTCAACCACGATGATAGTGAAAAAAATTGTGATATGGGGCACTACAGATATCCAAGAACATAAATCTTTAATTTCCCCATATGTGGGGACCTTTCTTTAATCTATTGCATAGATACTTTCTCTAGTTTCATAATACTTTGTGCATCCCATCCCAGGTGCTTCCATGACTGACAATTGCATGATATTATTTGTTTCTCAACTATCAACCAAAACAATTTGTAGTACCACATCATGATTTTCTATTGTGATGTAGAAATGTAACACTTTACCCTTGGGTTTGACTGTTGTGATATTCTAGTGTTTCCTGGGATTTGTTACAACAACTTTCATCCTGGTGTTCAGTTCATCAAGAAATTTTAATATATTTTCTCTTTGCTGAGGATTTTTTACCACTTCCATGAACTTGGGTAAAGTAATTCTCAATTTAGTCAAATCATCAATTACATTATAGGTCATTTGTAGAGGATTGTTTGTCTAATTTGCAACTGCTTGCTACTTTGTCACCTTTGCAGTATTTGTTCTCATCTTTTCTTTTTCTTTTTCAACAGTTTCCTTCATTTTGAATTTATTTCCTTGTGCTCTCGTTTGCACAACATTCTCTTGTGAGATGTCAATTTATTCTTGTTCATCAAATATATACAAGGATGACTTTCCTTCATCTTTCTGTACAGATTCAATAATTTCATCTTGAACAATATCAACCTCTTGATCAAAATAGTCAAGATTTTCATCTTCAAAAATTTCCTCTAATACAACATCATTAGGATTTGGCACCCTAGGTGCCCTTTGTATATATTCTTCATTTATTTCATCATTTCTTACTCTCTTCTCTAAGACATGGTTTCTTCTTTGTTCTTGAGCGAGAATTCATCGATTAGGAACAAAATTTTCACCTCTTCTTAATCTTGTTAGCTCATTTTTCATTTGATGAATAGTTATATTCATTTGAACTATTTCCATCCTTTGCCTCATTTCTTGAGTTGTGGTTGGGTCATTTCTCACATTAGGAATAACTCCTTGGAGGATTCCTCTACCAAATATTCGATATTCAACATTCCTTACTCTTCAATATTCAACATTCCTCGAGGTTGATGCTCCTTGATTTGATCTTGCAAGAGTGTCCATTTGTTGGAGAATGAGGTGGAACACAACAAGAAACAAAGACCATAGTACTGCATATAACCGAAGAGGGATGAAAATTTTTCTAAGAAGAGAAGTGGCATCTAAATACAATGTTACAACACTTAAGCACCACATATTGTGATCAAAACATCACAATGCATATTGCACATATTGATTTGCATGATATATTGTGTAATATCAAATCACATTCGACATACGAATATGACCCAAGGGGTCTTCTTTTATAGACACAAGATCTAACCAACTCCCATAAAATCCAGAAGATATTTTCCACATACAACCGTTGGTGGTTAGAGTTGATTCCAAAAGTACCATTCTGTCAAGTTGGCTCAATGGGACTCGACTCGACCGACTATCCATCCAACTTGTAGTCGTTTGTAGGGTTGGTTGATCCACCACTCGATTATCTTTGACTACTGATCAACTATCCGACCGGCATGCATGTCAACTACTCGGTCGACTAGTGTTGTGTGTTGGTCGATCGACTGACTGATTGTGTCCAAATGTAGGTCAACAGCTCGACCGAATGAACCCAGAAGATGTGTGATGAACCATCAATTATTGATGTTCCAACAACCCCCCATATACACACAACTCTGAAGGTTCATGAAGTGAAATTACATCACTAGAACACCCCCCCATAATTGTAGCTTCATGAAGCCCAAGAAAAGTGTGGAGCTTGATGAATGTGGCTTAAACTAAAGGTTAGGTGAATATATCAACAAATTGATATTCAATACGACAATATTAAAGAGAAACAACGTGATCATGAACCAACTGTCACAAATAGTGAGCATGGAGGTCAACATGCTTCATCTTATTGTGAGCAACAAGATTTTCAACAACCTATATGGTGTTGAGTAAAAGAAATGGAAGTCCTTCTCACAACATTTTTTATAATCTTGTTTGGATAAGAAAACATAGGCATGATTATTACCCTAATTTATAGCCTTATTACAAATTTAGTTAACCTTTAAGATATTTAATTAAAGACCAACGACTGTATTTTTATCATTTATCAAATGCAAACTGAAATAAAGAAGTTTGATTTTTTTATTTAATAATTTTAACGAGAAGCAAAATCACATAATCTGGTAGAAATAAGAAAGATCAAGAGAGTTGCAAAACCATCAACGATTTTATTCTTTCATTATGTAACAACCAATACAATTTACATACTTTCAAAGTATGGACCAGATGAAAGTCTAGCAACCTAAGGTAAAACACACATAGGCCATCGATGCCCTCAAATCAGACCAATAATGATAAGCCAACAACCACAACTTGCACTTCATTATGACTCTGCACAAGAATCCTATTTAGTACTGAGAAACTAATCCAAAAACCAAAAGAAGTTTGCAGACTATCAAACAAAAAATCAACCTGGAAGAATATCAAAATTCAATGTTCCTTAGTCCTAGATTTTCGTCATCTTCAACAGACCTTGTTATCACAAAAAGTGTCTTATCTTAGAAATTAGAGATGAATGAAATAGTAATGAAATCTCTCTTGGAAGTAAGAGTAGACCTTATCAGCACAATGTGTTCTCCTCTTTTCTTTGTCCAACTTACCCCTTTAAACATCTTCAGGGTAGTTGAATCATTCTACCAATTTTAGTTAACTCATTAACTATCAATTAGTTAGTTAATAGGAGGGATGTCAAGTAAGTTAAATAATAATAATAATAATAATAATAATAATAATAATAATATGATAAGGTTACTAAATAAAACTAATAAGTGGGAACCCCCTATTTCATTTGGACCAATTAACGAACCATTTCCTCCTTGTAACTTTCATCTTATATGCAAGACACATCAGCTTGCTACATCATACAACCCATGTTATTAAAATGCATAAGATTAAATAAAAGGCCCCTTGTCACTCCATGTGGCAATCATTAATTTTACCAAAATTTAACCATTACATAAATATGTCCAAAACATGAAGCATAAAAATCATAAGGCTATCCAAAATATAGAACTATCAGAGTATGAGTTGTCCCCAGATAAAGTGAAAATAAGTTTATACACAGATACTAAAATAAACCAACAAAATCATGAAAAACCATATTTTCTGTGAGAGGCTTTCCCTCTCTTTCCATTATTACTTTTAGCCCTTTCATTTCTCCCAACTGATGAACCTACCTTAACACATTTCTTATCATTTCCTTGCACATGTGAAGTGGCCAAATGTGATGACTTTGACTCAACTTCTACTACTTTCTCCTTCTCTGGACTATCCTCAAGTTCAGTGATCTTCGCCTTGGAATGATGGGGATGTGAGGCTTGGGATATAGGTTGTTGATGCAAGGAAGGAGCAGTAGGCCAGGCATGGAAAGGCGACTGTTGAGGGTGATCAATATTTGGCCAACCGTGTGATTGTCCAGAAAGAGGATGTACAACATTTTTCCAGACATTATATTCTGGTCTAACTAAGGGAGTGGAAACATGGTTTGGGACTATATTACCTATACTTGGACGAGGGTTCTTAGGTATAAATGGAGGTCTATAGGTTTTTTGTCCAGCCAATTTGAGAAAACCTGTCTACAACAACTGATTGAATTCTTCTGAATCTGCATCAAAATGTATAGAAAATCAGAATTATGTTGACACCCAAAGTATTTATTTAAAGTGTTCATTATTATTTTCTCATCATGCTATGCCCAATAGTCAATATTTGTTCACTTCTATTCCATACCTTTGATTTTCCCACAATTTTCCTCAATTACACAGTGCTACCATTGTTGCGATTAATTTATAAATTTTGAAGTTATTCCATAGTGAAAACCATCAAGCATCATTCCCGGTAGATACCAATCATTATGCTTATTATTTGAATGAATAAATTCATTATATATCAACCCCTTATCAAACAAATCCAAATTCTAGCTGGGTAATTTTTAGTTTTTGACAACAACTAGTTTATCCAAACCATAAATCCAAATATGCATCACATACATGAAAAAATAAAATCAAAGATGTCGAGGATTTTAAACCCAAAAATTGATTTTTAAAACTTGGTTGGGCTCGCATAAAAGAATTGCAAACCCATTTCGTAAACAAACTCATCTTTTCAACTACCATTCATTGAGTGTTGTGTATTATTTTGTGGGGTCTCTCCATTTTGGAAAATCGATAACCCATAACCTGCATGAAACCATTTTCATGCGACCATAATGAACTGAATAGACCCCTGGGTTGTAGGACCAAGTTTGAATAATAAAAAACTGAAGAGCAATGGATACATGATTGGTAGTACCAAACACTGCAGATGAAAACTAGAATCACACAGAGAAAAACAACAGGTGGTTGAAACCCTTAACCATTCAATCAATGAAACCCCAAATTCATGTGTGCTTATATTAACCAAGAGAATCATTTGTGATATGAAAATAAAAAGGTTTGTGTCTACAAATTTTTCAAGTGGAAAATGTATGTGTCTTAGGCAATTGGATCAAGTTGCAAGTACATAAAACTTAATGAATTTTTTTACTTAAAATGAACAACATAAATAGACATAAACAACCATCATAATAAACACATAACACAACAAAATGATAAAGTGTTAAGAACCAAATATCAATATAGCATAGAAAATCCTCAGAAAAAGTACTCAACGCCTTGAAAAAGAGAGAATTTCAGATAATAAGCCTCTTCGAGGGGGCAACCTCCTTTTACCCCACTTAAATGTTCAAGTACAAGA
>ML776940.1:1014597-1035212 GCA_009831015.1 Picea engelmannii | reverse complement strand
ATATATGCCTTGCAATTCTTTGTAGGTTGGTGACTTCATGATGATTTTAAGAGTCAACACTGGTGACTCCACAGGGAAGGAAATATAGTATTGGGTTCAACCTAGCTCTTTGGTTTTGAAAATAGAGAATATTTTTGTTTATATACTTAAAAGTTTTCTTTTTTCTCTGGTATGCTCTTTCAAATTGGGGTGGCAAAAGGTAGAAAAGGGAATGACGAAAGGGGGAATAGCTTTAACACTCAATTTTAAGAAAAGTGGTCATAGATGCAGCACGAGACAAGGCTGCATACCGTAAGTGATTTTCTTTCTTTCTGTTTCGGCTACTTATCGATACTCAAGCATACTTATGCAAGCAAGGAAAAACTATGGCTGTACACGACTCATCTAAATCATGATGAAATAAAGTCCAAAAAATTGAGGGTAAGGAAACAAAGAAATAAATCTATAGTGAAATGAAAAATGAAGTTGCAATTAAACCTCAAGCAAAACTGAAAGTGAAGCAACATTATTAATGAAATAAAGTTCATAAAAATAAATCAGTTGTACAATCTAAACTGATATTTACAAGAAACATTGATTCAGAAAATGTAACAATTAGCTAGGCTCAACATAATGTTTCAAATGAAATCCATTAGTTGTAGAAGAGAATAACCGCTCTTCAAAGTCCTTTAACATGTAAGTATTATTTCCGACTGCTAGAACGATCTTGTAAGGACCTAGCTATATTTTTTGGAATTTGGAGTGCTTGCCTTTATCAGCATGTACAGAGTCCTAAAGCAAGACTTTGTCATTGACTTTAAACTTGATAGATTTAGCACTCTTGTTGAAATATTTCTTGATTGTGTGCTACCTTCTCTTCAGATTTTCCAATGCATGGTTTCTTTGTTCTTCTAAATCCAATAGAGCATTCATTCTTTGGGAAATATCAGTGGAATTTAACTCTTCATCCTGCATTGCTAGATGGAGGGAAGTAAGTTGAAGTTCAACATGCATCACAACTTCCTGACCATATAAGAGAGAGAAAGGGGTATGGCCAATGATGTTTTTGGTGGTTGTGTTATCATCCCACTGTGCGTGTGTGAGAAGAGTGTGCCATTGATGGGGCTTGTCCTCAATAATAATTTTCAGGATCTTGACCAGTTTTTAGTTGGTTGAATCAACTTTCCAATTGACCTGTGGGTAATAGGTGGATGAGGTGAAGTTTTTGACTCCAAATTCACTCAAAAACCAAGCAAACTTTGTAGAATTAAATGATGATCCATTATCTGAAATTATTTCAAGTGGAAGGCCAAATCATGCGAAGATATTAGATTCTAAGAAGTTGATCACCTGCTCATCCTGTGAGTTTTTAAGAGGGAAGACTTTAGTCCACTTGGTAAAGTACTTTGTTTCCATCAAGATAAATACATGTCCAGCAGAAGATGGAGGGTTGATAGGGCCGATGAAGTCTAATCCCCATTTAGCCAATGGGAAATCAGGAAAAATTGGCTGTAAAGGCATAGCTGAAATTTGTTCCCTGCCAGAAAACTTTTGACATTTTTCACAAGCTCGAATGAACTTGAAAGAATATTGAAACATTGAGGGCCAAAAATAACCAGCCCTGATGATCTTGAAAGAAATAGCCTTTGTTGTGAAATGGCCAACAATATGGAGGTTAGAATCTACGGATCCATGAATTTCATTTAATATTTATTGGGCTACATTATCATCAACACATGTTAGTAGTAGCCCATCAACATATATACGATAAAACATGTTCCCTAGGATGAGGTACTTTGGGGCTGTCAAGTGTAATATTCTACGCCGATGAAAATCTAAAAGACTTGGGAAATTCTGATGCAAAAGATAATAATTGATATCCTTATACCAAGGATGATTAGCCAAGTTAATATCAAGAGTATCCAAGTACAATAATGTTGACAAAGCATTCTTGTCTTCCTCAAAAGAATCACCTGGTTCAGGGTATTGATCCAGATGAAGAGCTAGATTACGTCCCTTAATATTTTTGGTTGTGGTGATCATTAAATCATGTTCCTGAATCTTGACAAGCTAATGAGCATGTTTTCCTAAAAGATGAGTCTGTGTAAGCAAACACTGTAAAATTTTCAGACCCCAACCTAGTTTCAGTCTCGCTGATTTTTCAGCCAATGTTAAATGCCCAAACCCAATTTTATATCAGCATGTAAAAACTTAGCAGAAAATAAACTTCAGAACTGAAACATGAGGATTCTGAACATCGTTTATAATGCAGAAATAAAATATAAGCAACATATAAAACTTAGAAAATTATAGACACATAAATTTTCGGTCTAACTTTGACCCTGGAAAAACCCACAAGGGGAAAACCAGTGAGAGAGGGAGATTTTCATTATTTAGGAGCTTCAGAGAATTCTTTTACAGCATACTCGTCTTCATAAATTTAAATGACAAACTTATCTTGACAATCGTGCCAATTCTTCACATAGGAAAATGAGCCAACTCCTCAAAATTCTTTCCAGAATTTTCTACAATCAAATACAGGTGTGCTCCTTGATTTTTGTGCCTCCAAAATGTTGTACGGTCACCTAGAAATACGTGCCAGCAGCAACAAATAATTTTTGGGTGTATTAATGGTTGTATGGCCTTCTAGAAAACTGTGCCACACTTTCTAGAAAATGCACACAACAAATCACCTTGATTTCTATGCATAAAAGAGGCTGTATGGACTGTGTAAATCTGTATTGTACGAACTGTGTATGGTTGTTGTTTCCTCCTCAAATTTTGTGCCAAAACTGAACCGTACAGACTGTGCAAATTCGTACTGTACGACCAATAATAAATTCTTCTTTCCTTTCTCGATTTTTGTGCTCGCATGAGACTGTACAGACCTTGGAAGTCGTGTTGTACGACTGCTTGTATATGCTGAACTCCTTTCCTTGAAATCTATGCTAGTAATCTACCTTGGAATGCGTTCCCTAGCTCTCAGAAATGGATTCTCTCTTGCTACTCGAAAATTCTCTCTCTCTTGCTCTCTCAAAATGAATCAACAACCCAAGAATGGGTGTGCCCCTCTACCCTAATTTACCTCATGAGGTAGGTGAGGAGTCTCTCTAATCCAATGGTTGAGATTATATTAGATGAGTGGCTAAGATTAGATGTCTCTTCACTCACCCTCACTTTAGTCATAAAGTCACCTTTTCATTTGCATCTCACAAATTAAATGAATAGGGCCCACATTAGGCACTTTCTCACCCCTTGGGCACCTAGGGAAGAGAAACACTTGCCTTGGTACTTTATTTAATTAAAAATTTAACACTCCCTCATACCGAGGAAAGTGTTACTCAACACTCCAAGCTTGTCCCTGAAAAATACAAACTTGCCTCTACCCAATGCTTTGGTGAGTATGTCTGCAACCTTCTCCTCCCTAGATATGTACTATAGCTCCACGACTCCTCTCTGAACATAGTCATGGATGAAGTGATAATGAATCTCGATGTGCTTAGACCGGTCATGAAAATATGGATTCGCTGAGAGTTTAATGCAACTCTGATTATCACAGTAAATCACAGTAGGCATCACCGAACAATCCCACTAGCATCTTGCGAAGCCAAAGGGCCTCACAATTGGCCTGACTGGCTACCATATACTTAGCCTCTGTAGAACTCAAAGCCACTGAATTTTGTTTTTGATTGAACCAAGACACAACTACTGATCCCAATCCAAAACATCACCCTGAAGTGCTTTTCCTGTCACTGACACATCCTTCCCAATCCAAGTCTGTATAACCAACCAGACAAACTCCATCTCCTCTCTGATAGTTCAAACCATAATCTACCGTACCACAAAGATACCTGAGCACATGTTTTTCTGCCACCCAGTGCACTCTCCTAGGCTCCGCCATGAATTGACTGAGAGTGTTAACAACAAAACAAATATCTACCCTAGTATTGACTAAATACATCAATGACCCGATCAACTAACGATACAAATTGGAATCCACCAACTGTGACTCAGAAGCATGAAGCTTCTTCCAGTTGGTAATCATGGGAGTGGTCATGGGCCTGCTATCTCCCATCTCTCCATACCTGTCTACTAGTTTCCTCCTCAAAAGTGGAAGGCCCAGACTCCCGAATACTGCTTGGCATCGCGATGTAGCTGCAAAACCTCTCGAGAGGTTTACTCTCCCTCACTGGTTGTCTAGGATTCCCCACTGAACCCTGTGCCTCCCTCAAAGTGTCCTGAAGCCACTTGGGCTTCCTCCTCTTTGAAGTAGTGTCCCATGGAGGGGACTCTCCCTGATCAACCCCATCTTCTGAAGATAATGATCCTAATGTAGACTCTGAAGTACCTAATCTTGAAACCTGTGGACCAATAGCCTGTGAACTTGAACTCTGTGGCCCTGTCACCTGTGAACCTATCGTCACTGAAGCTGGTGGCCCTAAACTTCGTATCACTATAGTCTACTACAGGCTCACATAAATATGAGATGTATACTACTCACCTCTCTCTGTCCCTCTAGACTTCCTAAAGGTTCCGTCCTCCTCAAATCTGACATCCCTCCTCAAGAAAGTCCTCCTCAAAGAAGGAAGGTAAATACAGAAATCCTTTGAAGTCTCATTGTACACAAAAAAGATCCCTCTCTCTTCCATGGGCTCCAGCTTTGTCCTCTTCTCAGAAGGGAGATATGAAAATGTGATGCACCCAAAAATACAATGGTGCCCCACCTTAGGCTTCTTCCCAGAGAAAGCCTCCTCAGGAGTCATCTTCCCCACAGCCTTGTGAGGAATCCTGTTCAGCAGATAGACTGTAGTGTAGCATGCCTCAGCCCATAGAAATAGTGGCAACCCTTGATCATGTAGCATGGCTCTCGTAGCCCCAACAATGGACCTGTTCTTCCTCTCTGCAACCCCATTCTTCTCTGGGTTGTAAGGAATAGTCAAATTCCTCCTGATGCCCTCTCCTGCACAAAATTCCATGAACTCCTTGGAGGTATACTCACCCCCATTGTTCGATCTCAGGACTCTAATTTTCCTCCCTTTCTGGTTCTCCACAAGAGCTTTGAACTCTTGGAACCGAGTAAAGACCTGTCCTTTGGTTTTCATGAAGAAAATCCAAGACTTCCGAGAGAAGTCATCAATGAATACAACATAGTATAGGGAACCAGTCAACAATGTCGAAGACATCGGGCCACATGCATATGAATGTATAAGATCAAGTATCCCTGCTTCTCTACCATCACTGCTCGGAAAAGCAGTCTTGGTGTACTTTCCCAAAGAACACCCCTTGCACAACTCATGGTGCTCTGAAATGAAATATGGAACTCCCGTCACCATCTCCCTCATAACTCTCAAAGCCCCATGGTGAAAATGTGACATCCTCTTGTGCCATAGCTCACATAGGTCACTGCTATTGTTGGTAGAATGAATTAATGCTCTCACTGTAATATACAAGATATAAAATGTATGCAGAATAGAAATAAAATGCTAGTAATGGAAGAATAACAACAATATAACCAGAACATTCACCAAAATAGCACTGAAATGATATAAGAATAACAACAGAATAACACTTTGAATATGAAAGCAATGTTCACAGGCCTCTTTGAGGGGGCAACCTCTAGTTGATCAGAGCTTTATTACAATAATATCCAAGCTAGGGTTCTCATACCCTCGACTCCTATTTATACTAAAAAGAAGCATCTAGATGAAGATCCTTCTAGATGCAGAAGCTTCTATTAGGTCTTCTTACATCCACCTTAATATATTTTATTGAAAGGCCTTATTAATATTGACCTTTACTACATCCGAATATATTGTTCTACCTATGTGCGGGTTAGGACCCTAACATGTCTGCCCCCTTAAAAACAACATTGTCCTCAAGGCTTGAGATGAGGAAATTGCTGCAGAATGGTAGCTGGTTCCCAAGTGGCATTTGATGGAGTTGTATCTTTCCACTAGACTAGCACTTCCTTGATGGTTCTCTGTTGTAGGCGACGCTCACGCTAGTCTAAAACTACTTCTGGTTGTAGCCAAATGGATCCTTCTTTAGCTAACTCTGGAAGGTTGGTTTGAATTTGGCACTTAGCTCCAATCACCTTCTTTAAGCATGAAACATGAAAAAAAGGATGTAGCTTCGAATGGATGGGAAAAGCTAACTGATAGGAGACTTGTCCCACATGCTTGAGAATGATATAAGGACCATAAAATTTGGGTGCTAGCTTCTGACAATGCTCGACCTTGAGGGAAGTTTGCTTGTAAGGTTGCAGTCGAAGAAACATTTGATCCCCTTTTGCAAATTGACGTTCAAAGTGACCTTGATCTGCTTGTTGCTTCATGCAATTTTGTTCCATGACCAAATTCTCTTTGAGGGTATGGAGGATGGCCTTTGGAGCTGTAAGTGTTAGGTCAACCGCCTAGACCTTCGAGGCACCTAGTAAGTATGAGAGAACTGAAGGTGGCTTCTTTCCATATACCGCTTCAAAAGGAGTCATGCGTGTAACTGTATGGTATGGAGTGTTGTACCACCATTCAGCTAGGGGTAACCATTGAGCCCAATGATGTTGCTTTTCCGAGGAAAAACACCTCAAATATGTTTCCAGACACTTGTTGACAACTTCCATTTGGCCATCAGTCTGGGGATGATAAGCTATGCTGAGATGAAATTCTGTGCCTGGTATCTTGAATAGTTCTTGCCAAAAATTGCTTGTGAAAGTTGGTTCATGATCAGAAACAATAGAGTGTGGCATGCCATGAAGCTTGAAGACCTAATCCATGAAGATTTGAGCCACCGTGGATGTTGTAAATGGGTGTTGAAGGGCGTAGAAATGAGCGTACTTGGAAAGGCGATCAAAAACCACCATGATGATGGATTTATTTCTCGATTTGGGTAAGCCAGTAATAAAATCCATAGAGATATCCTTCCAAATAGTAGGTGGAATCGACAGCGGTTGTAGTGTGCCCGATGATTTGACTATTTCTCCCTTGTTGCATTGACACACGTCACATTTAGCTACAAAATTACGAATTTCCTGTTTCATACCATCCCAGAAAAAGGAACGTTTGACCCTGTCATAGATTTTGGTGAACCCAGAGTGCCCTACTATGGGTGTAGCATGAAGCTCAAAAAGTACCGTGGATTTAAGCTTTGATTGTTTACTTAAATACAAATGGCCTTTGTATAAGAGTTACTCATGGAGCCAAGAATACCCTGGGGAAGCTTGAGTATTGGACTGCAATTGTTGGATCAACTGTGAACTTTTGGGGTCTTGTAGCCATTCCTGGTGAATGACATGGAGCTAATCTGGTACAATGAATGAAAGAGAAAAAAGGGATCCTTCATCTTCATATTTTCGGGAAAGTGCATCCACAACCACATTGTCTTTTCCTTTCTTATAAATGATCTCATAATCATATCCAAAGTGTTTAGTCACCCATTTTTGTTGTTCTGGGGATGAAATGCGTTGTTCCAGAAAATAATTGAGGCTTTGATGGTCTGTCTTAATTTGGAACCGTTGCCCCAATAGATAAGGACTCCACAGATCCACGACATGCAAAATAGCCAACATTTCCTTTTCATAGATGGATTTTCCCAGATTTCTTTCAGATAGTTGCTTGCTGGTAAAGGCCAAAGGTCGACCCTCTTGCATAAGGACAACACCAATTCCTTTCCCTAAGGCATCACATTCCAACACAAAGGTCTTTGTGAAATCAGGAAGGGCGAGGACTGGAGTGGTGCACATGGCCATCTTCAAGGTTTGAAAAGCTTGAGCAGTGGCTGGAGTCTAAGTGAAAGTGTTCTTTTTGAGGAGAGCAGTGAGAGGGGCTGCAATCTTCCCATAATTCTTAACAAACTTGCGATAATACCTTGTTAAGCCTAGAAATCCACGCAAGCTCTTAAGAGTCTTTGGGTGAGGCCAGTCTTGCATAGCTTCAATATTTTTAGGATCCACCCTGACGCCATCTTTGTCAACCAGATGACCCAAGTATTCTACTTCTGAGGTGCCAAAAGCACATTTATAATGTTTCAGGAAAAATTGGTGCTGAGAGAGTAGATGGAGAACTCGAACCACATGAGCAAGATGGTCTATCCAGGTTTTTCTATAGATGAGGATATCATTAAAGAAAACTAAGATAAAATGGCAAAGAAAAGGATGAAAGACATGATTCATGAGGCTTTGGAAGGTTGAGGGGGCATTACACAAGCCAAAGGGCATGACCGAAAACTCATAGTGGCCCTCATGAGTTCTAAAGGCAGTCTTGGGAATATATGCCTTTTTCATACGTATCTGGTGGTAGCTCGAACGAATATCCAGTTTAGTGAAGAATTGGGCACCACTCAATTCATCCAAGAGGTCATCAATGACAGGAATGGGGAATTTGTCTTTGATGGTAAGCTTGTGGAGGGCATGGAAGTCAGGACACATTCACCAAGAACCTTCTTTCTTCAGGACCATGACCACAGGAGACGAATAGGGGCTCGTACTAGGGTGGATAACTCCTGCATTAAGGATTTCCTGGACCATTTTCTCAATTCCATTTTTTTGGGAAAAGGGGTGATGATATGGACAAATATTGGGAGGAAGGCTTCCTGGTACAAGGGGAATGGAATGATCATGAACACCATAGGAAGGAGGGATGCCTTGGGGAGTGGAAAAGACCAATTAATGTTTAGAAAGGATGGATTGGAGGTCTGGCGGTACGGAAGGTGTCTCTGTTGCTTGTATGGCATGGAGTTGGGTGATAACACCGGAATGACCCTTTTTTAGCAGCTTTTCCATGAGATGGGAACTAATGATATCAGGTGAACCTGCGGTGATGCCTTGGAACTTATATTGGTGGTCCTCTTGGTCAAATTACATGGTTAAGTCTTTAAAATCCATGAGAATGGGACCCAAAGTCCTTAGCCAGTCTGCACCCATCACAATGTCACAACCTCCCATGTCGATAGCAAACATATGGGATTTCAAGTGGTAGTCACCAATTTGGAGACACACATTTTCACAACGCCCTCCACATTTCATGGAACCACCATTGGCAATCATGATTTGGGAATTATTGACAGCATGGATGTAGAAATAAGTTTCTTGGGCAATGCGGCGATGAATAAAATTATGGGTGGTGCCACTATCAACCAGAATGATGACCTTCCGATGCTTGATGAAACCAATTAGCTTGAGGGTTTGGGGAGCAGTGAATCTAGTGAGAGCATTGAGGGATATGACTAGTTCTACTTCAGGAGGGTCTGAGGGAGGGGTTATGTCAATGGATTCAGGTGATTTAGACATAGAGGGAGTTTCTTCATCTTCTTCTGAAATCTCCTCAGAGATGGCCATAAAAATATTTTGTTCTTTACACTTGTGGCCCAGGAAATATTTTTCATCACAGTTTTAACAAAGGCCTTTGAGTTGGCATTCAAGCATTTCAGCTCGGGTCAATTTTTGGATCTTTAGTTGAGCAGAGGGAGTAGTGGGATTTACTGGTTTAGGGCGAGGGATGAAGGAGGGTTTGCGGTTTTGAGAAGATACAACCTATTGTGCTTCTTTAGCTCTTTTGGTAGCCTCCATCCAACTCTCAGGCCGAGCCATGAGGACATGGGCCCGAAATTCATCCTTGAGGACACTAATAAAACACTCTCGGAAAAAGGCATCAAACATGCCCTCTGTTATAAAATCCGGGTGCTCAAAGGTAGATATAAAGTCTTCCACTATTCCTAATTGTTTCAGCTTTGTTAAACGACCCAAATGGTTGGTGTCAGTGTTAAAGCATTCATAAAGCTTTGCCATAAATTGTGTCAAAGCAATATACCCTTGACGATAATTTTTTCTTCATTGCTACCATTGCCAACGTTCTTGATCTAGATGGAGAACACCATATCGGAGTTTGGCCAAGTCATATGTAATGTTGTATAAAGAGAAGTAATGTTCCATTTGGGTTACCTAACCAGTGGGGTCTGAGCCATCAAATTTGGTCACATCCACTCGTGGAAGGCGTAGGTCACGTTGAAAGTGATGGTTCTGCAAGGTATGGGAATGAGAGGAACGGTCACCTTCGGTATGTGGGGGTGAGGAAGAGGAAGGGTTATCTGTAGGGATATGAAGTTTGGTGTAGAGTGCCGAAAAGACTGATTCAAGCTGGGTGGTGAGGTCTTGTTTGATTTTTCCCGTTGAGGACTGCACGGTTGTATTGATATCAACGACATTAGCATTGAATTGTTTCACTTCTTTTTGGGTCTCAATGAGACCAAACTGCAAGGTGTTGAAGTGAGCTTCCAAGTCTTGGCTACAAGTATGGGCCATGGGGATGGGGGAACTGAAAAGGGGTGGGAGGGGTAAAACAATTTTGCCAAAAAAATGATATGGATGAATCTGATAAGGTGAAGCGATGAATCCAATGAAACAGGGCTGAAATAATGGTGAAAAAATTTCCAGACTTACGTCCGGTCTGAAGAATACTGCAGAGAGGAAATGCCCAAATGCTTAACCAGAAAGAAATGTGTATTTACTTGGCAACCCGAACATAGTTGCGTGGCAATAGATCTTGTCTGTTTTAATTTGTTTATGTTTCTGTCCCCAAGGGTTAGGTATTCAAGGGTTCTACAGACAAGGGTTTGCCCTATGCTATAGCTCTCTGATATACGTGCAGGGTCCAATAGTAGTGCTCAACTCAATATCTCAGGGCACTAACTAAGGAGGATAGACCGTACCCTTATCCGTACTACTCGACTACCCAGGTACTAGAGAGTATCTTCCCGAGTGCTATTCTCGGTGACATTATAGTAGTCAGGCAGCCAATCGGTTTATCTAAAGAGGGCTTTAGGTAATCTAGGTCGATCCGTACATAGGTGTTGTCTGATGTGATACCACTCGAAGTGGTACCAACAAGGGTTACAAGGGTGGCCAACAAATGTGCGCTTAAGTACCACTTGTATTTCCTGCATGTATGAATCCCTCAACCGTGGGTTTATGCACATAACGAAAGATCTTTGTGGTTTAAAGATGCTGAAGTACGTCTCTACCCTGAAAAAAATTTAACCCACACTTTCTGCCGAGGAAAGTGCTCTGATACCACTTGTAATATACCAGATATAAAATGTAGGCAGAACATAAATAAAATGCTAGTAATGGCAGAATAACAACATTATAACCAGAACATTCACCACAATAACACTGAAATGATATAAGAATAACAACATAAATAACACTTTGAATCTGAAAGAAATGTTCACAGGCCTCTTCGAGGGGGCAACCCCCAGTTGAGCAGAGATTTATTACAATAATATCCAAGCTAGGGTTCTCATACCCTCGACTCCTATTTATACTAAAAAGAAGCATCTAGAGGAAGATCCTTCTAGAAGTGGAAGCTTCTATTAGGTCTTCTTACATCCACCTTATTCTATTTTATTTAAAAGCCTTATTAATATTGACCTTTATTACATCCAAATATATTGTTCTACCTATGTGCGAGTTAGGACCCTAACACTCACTGGCTGGAACAAAAACTTGTACAACCTCTCATGTCTAGTACCAATCACTTTGGCCGAAGTGATGCTAGACCTTTGGGTAAAAGAAGCACCTGCCCATCACGGAACAAGACCTCATAGCCCTTCTCCTCAATAGTAGAAAATGACACTAAGTTCTTCTTCAAGCCCAGAACATATAGAACCTCTGTCAAAGTCATGGGAGGCAAAGACTCCCTCTGAAATGATATGGTCCCACAACCAGCCACCTTGACCTCATAGTCATCTCCAAGCACTACCTCTGCATCTCCACACTGAGTAATATATGTCAAGTGCTCATGAACTGTTGTCATATGGCGAGAGGCACCACTATCAATATACCAAGTATCTGAAGTAGTGGTCCTCGAGGATAGACACACAATCAAGGAAAATTCCTTGTCAAACTTGGTGGAAAAATCTTCCACCTCTGCTAAAGCTATTGTTTGTTTCTTCTTCTTGTTCAGACACTGACCTACATAGTGCCCAAACTTATGGCATGCAAAGAACTTGAATTTTCTCATGCCTTTCTTCCCTTCACCCTTGGGCTTCTGTCCTCCCTTTGGAACCCTTTTGAACTTCTTCTTGCTAGTGGTAGCAAGAGCCACATTCTCCTCCTCATGACCTGTAGATGAACTGCCATGTACATAACCTCTCTAGGTATCCTCCTAAACAAATTCATCCCAAAGACGTTCCCGACCAGGAAGCTTCTCCCTAGCAACAATTCCCTCCACAAAAACAACCCATTGTTTGGAAACTCCATTCAATGCTGTTCTCACAAGATCATTGTCAACTATGGCTTCCCCCATAGCTCCAATCTCATCCCTCACCTGTGTCAATCTAGTAAGGTATGTGACCACATTTTTAGCCTTGGTCATTTTTATGCTCTTTAGTTTTTCCCTCAAAACCATTTTTCGGTTCTCATTTGTACTCTGGTACAATTTAGTCAAAGACTCCCACATCTCATAGGCATGTGTCTTCCTTGTCAAGTGAGGAATCAAATGATCCTTGATGGCATCAAGAATAAATCTCTTAGCCTTGATACTCTTCTTAGTATAGGCTGCAAGAAGAGTAGCATCAATAGGTACCACAAAAGTATGAGTAGTGGTATTCTCCACAATGTCCCACAACTCGTTTTCTCGCAAAAGAAAGATCATCCTCTCCTTCCAAGCACCAAAATTTGTTGCCCCATCAAGTCTATCCTCAAATCTCAAACCAATATCCATTGACCCTTTTTTGCTGAAAATAATAAATTCAAAAAAAATCTGCCTTGTGAAGTGACTGCTGTCCCAACTTTCTGTCTGCTGAAATCTCTGCTTCCCTTCAAATTAGCTCTGATACCATGTAAATTTTTCATACCCCAACCCAGTTTCAGTCACTAATTTTTTAACCAATGTTAAATGTCCAAACCCAGTTTTATATCAGCATATAAAAACTTAGCAGAAAATAAACTTCAGAACTGAAACACGAGGATTCTAAACATTGTTTATAATGCAGAAATAAAATATCAGCAGCATATAAAACTCATAAAATTATAGACACAAAAATTTTCGATCTAACTTTGACCTTGGAAAAACCCACAAGGGGAAAACCAGTGAGAGAGGGAGATTTTTATTATTTAGGAGCTTTAGAGAATTCTGTTATAGCATACTCATCTTCAGAAATTTAAATGACAAAATTATCTTGACAATCATGTCAATTCTTCACACAGGAAAATGAGCCAACTCCTTAAAATTCTTTCTAGAATTTTCTGCAATCAAATACAATTCTGCTTCTCGATTTTTGTGCCTCCAAAATGTTGTACGGTCACCTCGAAATACATGCCAACATAAGAAAATAATTTTTGGGTGTATTAATGGTTGTACGACCTTCTAGAAAACGGTGCCACACTTTCTAGAAAATGCACACAACAACTCACCTCGATTTCTGTGCATAAAAGAGGTTGTACGGACTGTGTAAATATGTACTATATGGACTGTGTATGGTTTCTATTTCCTCCTCAAATTTTGTGCCAAAACTGAACCGTATGGATTGTGCAAATCCATACTGTACGAACAGTAATAAATGTTGCTTTCCTTTCTTGATTTTTGTGCTCACATGAGACTATATAGACCTTGGAATCTGTGTTGTACGACCTCCTGTATATGCTGCACTCCTTGCCTTGAAATATATGCTAGTAATCTTCCTTGGAATGCATACCCTAGGTCTCAGAAATGGCTGCTCTCTTGCTGCTCGAAAATGCTCTCTCTCTTGCTCTCTCAAAATGAATCAGAAACCCAAGAATGGGTGTGCCCCTCTACCCTAATTGACCTCATGAGGTAGGTGAGGAGTCTCTCTAATCCAATGGCTGAGATTAGATTAGATGAGTGGCTGAGATTAGATGTCTTTTCACTCACCCTCACTTTAGTCATAAAGTCACCTTTTAATTTGCATCTCAAAAATTAAATGACTAGGGCCCACATTAGGCACTTTCTCACCCCTTAGGCACCTAGGGAAGAGAAACACTTGCCTTGGTACTTTATTTAATTAAAAATTTAACAAAAACTTGACTGCAGGCAAAGGGACTCTTACCTGCGTTTGCTTTCCCAAAATAAAATTCCTGAACTTCCCTATAGCCTTTACCAAGGTGAAAGTATGCTTTTCAATTAGAGTATACGTTACCTCGTCATCTAATAAACTTTGACTCATATAGGTTATAGGATTTTCTTGATTTTGGTCATCAACTTTCATAAGGATGGTAGAGATTGCCTCTTTTGTGGCATTGGTATAGATGATGAAGTCTTTATTAAAATCAGGCTTGGCTAAAACTGGTGCAGAGATGGTTTCCTTCTTGATTCCTATAAAATCCTTTTCTACCTCATCTATCCAAGAGAAGGTTCTATCCTACTTCAAAAAATTATGAATAGGTTTAACCATCATAGCGAAGTCAGGAACAAACCTCCTAACAAAGTTAATGGTGCCCATGAAATCATGAAAACTTTTCTTAGAGGTAGGAGTAGGGAGGTTGATAATTGTAGCAACTCTCTCGGGGTCAATACTAATACCGCAGTAAAAACAATATGACCAAGGAGTTTTCCTTGAGTAACTCCGAAAATAAACTTAGAAGGATTCAATGACATACTAAATTTTCTGCAATGCAGAAAGAATTTCCTAAGATGACCAAAACAATCTAATTACTTTTTAGAATAAACAATTAAGTCATCAAGATAAACCTCAATTATCTTACTGATCAAATCGTCGAAATATATTTGCATAGCTCTCTAGAATGTGGCACCTACGTTAGATAGGCCAAAAGGCATGCATTCACAGGAAAAGGTTCCCCATCTGGTGGTGAATGTGGCTTCGTACTTATTATCCCTCTTGACTCTAATTTGATTGTATCCAGAAAAACCATCGAGTAGGGACATTAGTTGAGACCCGATTACCTATTTTAGGATCATATCCATGTTAGGAAGTGAAAATTTATCTTTAAAGCTAGCTCTATTTAAAGCACGAAGGCCAACACATAACCTCACCTCAGTAGTTTTCTTCCGTACATGAACCATATTTGAGACCCATTCAGAATACTTTATCGGAAAGATGATTTGAGCTTTTAGTAACTTGTTGACTTCCTTCCTAGTAGTAGCTTCGAGGGAAGGGTTTATAGGCCTTTGTCTTCGCCTTACTAGTTTTTCTCCTTCATTGATAGGAATGACATGTTGGATGAGGTTAGGATCAAAACCATGAAGATCCTCATATGACCAAGCAAAGACATCTTTGAATTCACAGAATAAATCCATGAATCTTTCTTTTTTCTCTTGTGAACACTGGGCTCCTATTTTAATAATCTTGGGATCATCCGAGGTTCCAATGTTCATTGAGACAATGTCTCCAACTTTCCTCTTTGAATCCTCTTCAATAGTATTTTCCTTTTTACCAACATCACTCATTGAAAATGAATTCTCAAGAGGAGTAAATCCTTTTGGAAATTTATTGTCTTCAATAGAAATTACTTCCTTAGGTTTAAGAGGTTCATTTTTTAAGAAAGAACAGATATCCTTATTATTTTTGAAAACCTGCCATGATTCAACATTGTCAGGTATATGTGGATGATATAGAGACATAAAAGTGCAATCAGGTCGCTACGATAATAACTATCAAGTAGGAGAGGCAACAAAAACTGCCAACCTGATAGCCATTGTGTTAAGCTCCCTTTTTATGTGAGTGATGTTGAAAGACAACATATTTGAAATCAAGGCCCAAACGACCTGAGTGTATCTTTTCATCAGCTTGTTATTGGGGTTATATATTTTTCTAAAGAGATTAACTACAAGCTCAAAATCACCAAATACGGTAAGATGACCACAACCTAGATTATAAGCATTCTTGATACCTAACAATAGGGCTTCAAACTTGGCAACATTGTTGTTGTAAGCAAATTCTAACCTGAAGGAGAAGTTATAAATTTTTCCTACAGGTGAGTAAATTATAATACCATCTCCATTTCCTTCATTGGAGCATGCACCATCAAAGTGAATATGACACATTCTGTCATCATAGTCAAACTGTTCATGTGGAACACCATCTTCTTCTGTGAAAATAGAGAAAACACCCAGGCTTTCCTCAATGTAATTGACATTTAGCTGAGGAACTTTCTCAATGTAATGTAAGATACTATATTATATGAGAACAAAAACGTTCTTTCCATCCTTAGGGATAGATAGATGCGGCCCATCTAAAAACAAGTAACCACCCATTAGGGCTTGCCAATATCTCCCCAAAATAATTGAGCAATTGCTGACAGGCATATTGATAACTTGAATATTAAGGGTGGTGTGTATTTTTGGATGTGCACAAAGTACTAAGGTTACATATTTGATCTCACCAATCATGGATTGATGTTGATTATTATAGGAGATCATGTTTCTATCATTTTCGTTTGTACAAGAGAGGACCAACTCTTCCATAATGATCTTTGACATGACACTTGGGCCTGAGCCACCATCAATGAGGCAACAATGAGATATTATGTCTAAAATATTTACAAAAATATAGAAAGGGGGGTAATTTACAAATCTCTTAAAGTTATTTACACCTATCCTATTTACATGAGACTCTTCTTCATTGTAATCTTCCATGAGATTGACTTTGTTGGAAGTTTTACCTTCCATGAAATATCTAAGATGTTGTTGTTGTTCTAGTATAATTACCATATCCAAAAGAGTAGCATCAACTTTTATGTTATCCAACTGATTTAAAATATTATACTTTGAAGGAGGAGTGGTGACTTGATGGCTAGTAGAAAGGTGGGTAGCTTGTGATCTAGTATTTTGAGTGGATGTGCTAGAGAAAAAGTAGTCTTGGAAGAATCACCTTTGCCCTTATTGGCATATGATTTATTTATGGTATTAACTACCATAAAATCATCCTACGAGGCCCAATCTATAATAGTATTTGGTTTCTTGCCAAAGATTAGATCCCTCGCATTTTTCCTGATTTCACAAGTGATTTCCTCATGATGTTATTCACAAAAATTACACCAGGTGTTGGGCAATATGGCCTTGGGTTGAAAATTATTGCTCATGAAATTTTTAGTAGAATCCTGGGTAGAGGCCTCGATGGTGGAAGTAGAAGTGATTCCCTTCCTTTCAAAAGAGATCATGTGATTATTAATTTCTTGCATAAGCTACAAAATGGTAGACATGTCAGTTTGTTTGGCATAGTATTCCTTAGGAAGACCAGTTTTTTCTAGCTGCTCTTTGTATTCCAAACAAGTCTCAAGGGAAAATCCAATATTGTCTATGGATTTATCTTCCAATCTGTGATGATAGGAAGAGGGTAAATCATTGTAGTAATGCATGAATGTGGCTTGATTTTGAGGTCTGATCAGTTTGGGGATTTGATTATATAACTTGGTGAAGTAAAGATTGATAGCCTTAATGGTTTCACCTTTGTTATATGTAATGTTATTGTACTCATTTAATTGATCGGTTGTACTTTTGGGCTGTCCAAAAGTGGACTTGAACCAATAGACCAACTCTTCCCAGGTGGAGAAGATTTTTGGAGGCAAGTCAAAGAAGTCAGCCGCAAATTTTCCTTCTAGATAATTCAAAAATAGATGCATACATGTATCATTGTCATTCACACCAGTATTATGGTAGGCATCCAAAAAAGAAATCAAGTGCTCTTTTGTGGAAATAGTGTCGTTTCCCAAAAATTTATGAAAATGATCTTTGAACTTTGGCAAAGGATTGGTTGCGGGTGTAAGATTCAAGGGAGAAGAAACATGCCACAAACTAATAGTAACATCTTCCTCAAATTGAAATAATCCATATTTCTTAATGACTTTGGTTGGGTTTGTGGTAGATTGAACAAGAACATCGTGGCTATAGATACTCCCAATCAAAGTCAAAGTAGACGGTTGTGAGGAATATGAACTACTAGTGCCACCTCTAGAACCACTCCTTCCTGTTCCACTACTAGTGCCTGACATTTTGAAGATGTAGGGAAGTGGAGAAAGTGAGGAACTCACCAAATCATACAAAGAATGATGAATCTTAGGTTGTTGTCCTTGGAAACAAACTTTTCTTCTTCCTATTTCAGGAATGAGAAGAAATTCAGGTGATTGACCTCGTATTCATCGAGATATATGGGAGGAAGAGGACATAACATGTGCTAATGTTGGCATTCATCGAGGGATCGTCTCCTTTGGTAATCCAAGTTGTTAAGAACCAAATATCAATATAGCATATAAAAACCTCAGAATAAGTACTCAACGCCTTGAAAAAGAGATAATTTCATATAATAAGCCTCTTCAAGGGGGAAACCTCCTTATACACCACATAAATGTCTAAATATAAAATGATTTCAAATGAAAATGTCTCCTTGGTATATATAGGAGACTAGGAGGTACAATTACAACTAATGGACCAAATCCGACATAAATAAAATAACATTACTAATGTAATATGCCCCAATTAAGGGGTAATGTGCCACTATTTAGGGCTTAACATGCCCCTCCCTTGAGACAAGTGTTATCCACAATGCTTGAGTAAATTTGGATGCTTATGATGGATTACTGAGAGGGGGGGTGAATTAGTAATAGAGAAATGTAATCCCTTTTAACCATATAATCCAAGTGTTATATCAATGAAGCATTATCATCCAATAACTAGAGAGTAAATAAACAATGAGCAAATGAACAATCATACACATACACATTACACCAGTGTTTTACGTGGAAACCCAAATTGGGAGAAACCCACGAAATGATTTTTATTATATGTCTTCAAGAATTACATTCATTGGGATACCAACTTCCTTTTTTTTCCAGCTGCAACTGGAAGGAGGATCCAACCTCCTAGTTTCTCAGGCTGCAACCTGAGGGAAGCTCCAACTCCCCAATTCTCTGGCTACAACCAGAAGGAGGCTACAACCCCCTATGTTCTCCATCTACAACTGGAAGGTGGCTACAACCACCTATCCTTGCCCCATCCTGCCAACATTAAGTAGAAGTAGAATGATGGAACCACTGTCACACTATAACTGTGAGATATACTATTGTAAACCTGTACCAATAAATCTGAACCATGCATCAACCATGCATCATCATGTACCTCAACCAGTAATCAACTTGTACCATAAATGAGTGCATCAACTTGTACCTCAATCTGTAATCAACCTGTACCTTAAACAAGTGCATCGACCATGCACCAACCTGTAATCAACCTGTACCATAAACAAGTGCATCAACCATGCATCAACATGTACCTCAACCTGTAATCAACATGTACCATAAACAAGTGCATCAACCATGCACCAACCTGTAATCAACCTGTACCATAAACAAGTGCATCAACCATGCATCAACCTATACCTCAACCTGTAATCAACCTGTACCATAAACAAGTACATCAACCATGCACCAACCTATAATCAACCTGTACCATAAACAAGTGCATCAACCATGCATCAACCTGTACCTCAACCTGTAATCAACCTGTATCATAAACAAATGCATCCAACCATGTACCAAGTATGTACCAATCATGTGTCAACTACTCATCAACTATGACTCATCAATATGTACCAACATCATCATCTATACACATCATGTATGTGTGCCAACTCATCAACTACTTGTCTCAACCATGTACTCAACATGTACCACAACCAAAAGCCCTCATCAATTTCATCATCCAAATATGATTTGTAGCTCTATAATATACCTAGTGTATATGATCACATTCCTGCAAACCTTCCTTAACTTTAAAAACAAGAGACTAGCATTTTCATCAAACTTTTCTTTAGTCTCACATGCCTAGTTTTGGATTAGTCAACAACCCTAACTTGAAGTAATCATAACTTTGAACCTGTAATCTATAAAGATATGAAACTGATACACAATGTTCTTCAGTGTGTTTAATGTAATTCCTCCAAGTGTCAGTACTTGGAACCTCTCAGAAAAGGAGTTATAGCAAAAATGACATACCTTACTGAATTATGGCTTATTCTAGAGAGCGACCTTGTAGAGAGTGCCCCGCACAAATATTTGATGAAATGATCTGAAACTATTACAAAGAATACTACAGAATGTACCCGAACCAACACATTTTGTCTCACTGAATTTGGATATGTTATGAAGAATTTATGACGTTTTTACCCGAAACACCTGATTTTGACTAGTTTCAGGACTGGCCACAAACCCTATTTTACACGGAGTGTAACTCCCAAAATACAACGACCCACAAGATGAATTTTTCACCAAATATACTTGGATACGTTTTCTCACTTCAATATCAATTTCAGGATCTGAATCATTATAGAAACAAAGTTATAGCGAAAATGGTGAGATGACCTGTAAATAACATACCTTAGAAAGCACCATCAAAAGAATTTATCCTTCCTTGCATTTTGGCCTTGTTTTCTTCACTTTCCTCAGAATTTCGGCTTAGATATCATTTTTTTACCTCAAACACCTATAGATATTCAATATTCTCAAGTGTATTTCAAATGAGAGAGCCCTGCCTCTTATTTATACTCTCCAAGTAGCTTCCTTAAAAACATCTTCTAGGTCACTTGGCCCACTTTCCTTATTTTAGGGTTGGGTCCACTTCTAATTTCTCCATTAAATTTATTATTGAAAATATTTATTTTGTATTCACTTT
>ML776940.1:992090-1009992 GCA_009831015.1 Picea engelmannii | reverse complement strand
GAGCCTTATTTGGTGTATAAGTTCCCTTTTTTGGTGGCATGTTGGCCAAGTATCACTTTTAAACCTTGATTTTGAGGTGGTTCTGCTAGACAATCTTTCTTTTGTTGTATCTCCAACATTTCAGCCCTTCTAGGTATGAAAATTTCTTTTTTGTAGTTCTCTAATATTTCTTCTCTATAATGCCACATGTCTAATCAAAATTGGATGTGCCAAGTGGAATTTATGGTAACTTCCCCACAACTTTTTGATTTTTGGAATTTATAGGAGATCTCACTTGTATAACATGCCCTACACAAAATAATTGATATAAAATTATGAAAATTGTACCAGAAATAATATAGACTATCCACTATCCAATGAAACTGGTATCACTCAATTTGGATACTCTAGGAATAATTTATGATTGTTTTACCCGGAACACTTGCTTGAGACTAGTTAATAGGATGAGTTTGATACCCTATCTTCCATAGGGTGTATCTACAAATTTGATATGACCCAGAAGATGAAATTTTTATCATAGATACCTTAATAATTTATGTGATTATTCTCCAGATTTCATGGTATGAAATGTTACAGAAACTATTTTATAGCGAAAATTCCGCGATGACTCAATTCAGGATGATTCCAGAACCCTATCTTACACATGTTGTATCTCCTAAAGTATAAGGTCTCAGGAGTTGAAATTTGAAACCAACATACCTTGATCCATCTACTAAGTATCCTCCAAGGGTTTTCTTCTGAAACATCGTAGAAAAAAATTATAGTGAAAATTCCAAGGTGTGTTAGATGTAGCAGCGAAACCCCAAGATCTTGAGCTCTGATACTATATGTTAAGAACCAAATATCAATATAGCATAGAAAAACCTCAGAATAAGTACTCAATGCCTTGAAAAAGAGATAATTTCAGATAATAAGAATCTTTGAGGGGACAACCTCCTTATACACCACATAAATGTAGAAATACAAGATGATTTCAAATGAAAATGTCTCCTTGGTATATATAGGAGACTAGGAGGTACAATTACAACTAATGGACCAACTTTGACATAAATAAAATAAAATTACTAATGTAATATGCCCCAATTAAGGGGTAATGTGCCACTATTTAGGGTTTAACACACGTTTTGTCAGAGACAGACTTCAGCAGGAATAACTTCCTGGTATCGGTGTAACTTAGCCCTAGTACAAGAATGTTTGAGGATTTCTTGAAATAAGGTAAATGAGAGGTTGTTCTGATTGACGAGACCTTCAGGAATGTTAGGTTTATCAAGCGTAGGCACAGTCATGATAGGAAATTAATGAAGTGGATTGTTTCTAATCATCCTCTAACGGGCATCCCACTATTCCCTAATTCAACCCTCTTTAGAAACAACTTCCCAAGAATGATTTAGTTCAGCCTGACTATTGGTAGTCTCAAGAATGATATTGTACAAGGTAAGGGTAATGATGGTTTGAACCTCTATACTATCACCTAGGTTGGGCTATCTTTGAGTAGGTATAGTCACGAGTCAAGAGAAAAATCAGAACAAAAGTATAAAATCTATAAACAAACAACAAGCAGAAATTAAAGCAGTAAATATAAAAAATAATTTTACAAGTGTATAAAAAAGACAAACCATGGAAATGAAATTGGATTCCTTCATCCCTAGTATGGTCGCCAAATAAAATGTTGAGTAAAATAAATGGAAGTCCTTCTCACAACATTTTTTCGAATCTTGTTTGGCTAAGACAAGATAGGCAAGATTATTACCCTAATTTATAGCCTTATTACAAATTCAGTTAACCTTTAAGCTATTTACTTAAAGACCAAGGATAGTATTTTTATCATTTATCAAATGCAATCTGAAATTTTTTTTAGATAATAATTTGAACTAGAAGAAAAATCACATAATCTGATGGAAATAAGAAAGACCAAGAGAGTTGCAAAAACATCAATGATTTTATTCATTCATTCTGTAACAACTAATACACTTAACATACTTTCAAAGTATGGACTATATGAAAGTGTATCAACCTAAGCTAACACACACTTAGGCCACCAATGCCTTCAAAGCAGACCAAGAATGATAAGTCAACAACCACAGCTTGCACTTCGTTATGACTTTGCACAAGAATCCTATTTAGTACTAAGAAATTAATCCAGAAAACAAAAGAAGTCTGCAGACTATCAAACAGACAATCAACCTAGAAGCATATCAGAATTCAATGCTCCTTAGTCGTATATTTTCTTCACCTTCAACAGAACATACTATCACAAGAAGTGTCTTAGCTTAGAAATTAGAGATGAATGAAGTAGTAATGAAATCTCTCTTGGAAGTAAGAGCAGACCTTATCAACACAATCTATTCTCCTCTTTTAATTTGTCCAACTTACCCCTTTAAACATCTCCAGGGTAGTTGAATCGTTCAACTACCTTTAATTAACTCATTAACTAACAATTAGTTAGTTAATATGAGGGCTATCAAGTAAATTAAATAATGATAATAATAATATGATAACGATACTAAATAAATCTAATAAGTGGGAACCCCCTATTTCATTTGGACCAATTAATGAACCATTTACTCCTTGTAACTTCCACCTTAGATGTAAGACACATCAACTTTATACATCATACAACCCATGTCATTAAAATGCATAAGATGAAATAAAAATCTCCTTGTCACTCCATGTGGAAATCATTAATTTTACCAAAATTTAACCATTACGTAAATCTGTCCAAAACATGAAGCATAACAATCATAAGGCTGTCCAAAATATAGAACTATCAGAGTATGATCTATCCCTAGATAAAGTGCAAATATGTTTATACACAGATACTAAAATAAACCAACAAAATCATGAAAAGCCATATTTTCTATGAGAAGTTTCCCCTCTCTTTCTATGACTACTTTCAACCCTTTCATTTCTCCTAACTGATGAACCTACCTTAGTAGATTTATGATCATTTCCCTGCACATTGATGTGACTGAATGTCATGACTCATGTGATGAATTTGACTCAGTTGATACTACTTTCTCCTTCTCTAGACTATCCTCAGGCTTAGTGATCTTAGCCTTGGCATGATGGTCATGTGAGGGTTGGGATATAGGTTGTTGATGCAAGAAAGGAGCAGTAGGGAAGGCAGGTAAAGGAGGATACTGAGAGTGATCAATATTTAGTCAACCATGTGTCTATCCAGAAAGAGGATGTGAAACATTTTTCCATCCATCATGTTCTGGTATAAATGAGGGAGTAGAAACATGGTTTGGGACTAGATTATCGATACTTGGACGAGGTTTCTCAGGTATAAGTGGAGGTCTATAGGATTTTTGGCCAGCCAAGTTGAGAAAACCTGTCCGCAACAACTAATTGAATTCTTTCGAATCTGCATCAAAATGTGTAGAAAATCAGATCCTCTTATTACCTCTTTTCCAAGGACCTAGTCCTTTACCTTTATTATTTCCTCTCCTGCCATGACTACCCCTGCTAAAAAAGCTCATACTAATATACATATACACAAATCAGAACCAAAGTTCAACTAATAGTGCATCTAAAACTTTCAGAAAACAAAAATTTAAACATGGCTCTGCTCATAAAAATACACATGCCAACAATCATAATGCAATTCATGTTCTCAAAGATATCAATCATTTAGAACAAGGATTTGGAAAGGGATTTAGGATTAAATGACAAGATTTGTAATGAGCGGAAAATGGTAAGTATGGCAGGAATGTAAAGTGGATTTTTTTCTTCCATGACCAGCTTTCTTAAAACCCCATGATCAAGTGCATCAAGTCTCAATCATATTACTTCAGATAGAAAACATAGTTAGCCCTGAACAAATCAAATATCTCTCTTTTGATCAATTTAATTATGCAAATATTTTACACAAGTATAATTAAAGCATGGGAATAAAATGGAAATTTGGGAAAATGAATTCGGATTGTAATGAGAGAAAAGTGTTACTTATGATAGGGGATTGTAAAATGGACATTCATTAATTACAGATTTTATGATCATCTTTATCCTCAATCATTTATGATAAGTAGAATTATAACCACATGCAATCTCAAGGTTTTAAACATGCATCAATCTGCAACTCATCATAATCCATTATTCCATAACCAAATTCTTTATTCAAAATCTTAACTTGCATAATGTCCCAATCAAAAATTCAGTTGATACCAATAGTATTTATTTAAAGTGTTCATTATATTTTTCTCATCATGTTGTGCACAGTAGTCAATATTTCTTCACTTATGTTCCATAACTTTGCTTTTCCCACGATTTTCCTCAATTACATAGTGCTACCATTGTTGCAATTAATTAATAAATTTTGAAGTTATTCCATAGTATAAACCATCAAGCATCATTCTCAGTAGAGACCAATCATTATGCTTATTATTTGAATGACTAACTTCATCATATATCAACCCCTTATCAAACAAATCCAAATTCTAGATGGGTAATTTTTATTTTGTGACAACCGCTAGTTTATCCAAACCATAAATCCAAATATGCATCGCATACATGACAAAATAAACTCAGAGATGTCGAGGATTTTAAACCCAAAAATATCTTTTTAAAACTTTCTTGGGCTCGCATGCAAGAATTACAATCCTAGTTCGTAATCAAACTCATGTTTTCAACTAACATTCATTGAGTGTTGTGTATTAGTTTGTGGGGTCTCTCCATTTTGGAAATTCAATAACCCATAACCTGCATGCAACCATAATGAAGCGACTAGACCCCTGGTTTGTAAGACCAAGTTTGAATAATAGACAACTGAAGAGAAATGGATACAGGACTGGTAGTACTAAACACTGCAGATGAAAACTAGAATTGTGCAGAGAACAACAATAGGTGGTTGCAACCCTTAACCATTCAATCAATGAAACCCCAAATTCATGTAGGCTTATATTAACCAAGAGCATCATTTGTTTGGGCTTGCAAATGCATGTAAAGAATACAAACCCTAACTCAAAATAAATCAAATCAATTGTTCACCGAACTCAATGCATGAGGTCGTGGGGTGCAAAAAAACAAATAAACAAACCCATGGACAATGATATAACTCTCTTGCATAGGATAGTTGAAAAAAAACTAAACATGTGTGCTATAGAACATAAGAATCCAAGATATATATGTCCCAAACACAAATATAATAGGTGGAAAGTAAAACGCACAAAACTCAACAACCATTATCTGCAACTCTTCATCAAATTCCTTTTGACATCAACTATTTAGCTCCAAAAACAACACATACATTTTTGTTCAACTAGGAGTACCATTCTTCATATTTCCAGAATCATCACATGAGAAAAATCAAATTAACAAGCACAACAAATCATTCACAGAGCCACGAGTAAATTATTATGCAAAGAACAACGTTAGATGAAAGGGAGTCAAAACCCTGGTACCTAGAGTTGTGTGGTACTTATTTTATTTTGAAACAATTACAACAGTTATTGCCTGACGTCCAAGCCCTTCTTCAAACTCAAAATGGATTGGATGCCAAATCCCAAAGGTGGTAACCCAAAACAACCAAAGTGTGATAATTGTTGGTCATGTCACACTAAGGTGGCAGCCAACATTAATCCTTTACAAACCCCAAATATTACCACATCAAAAACTCAAGCATCCAATGAATTTCAAGCGTATTCCAGGTCACATGACTTCACATGGAATATATGTTTCCACCTACCTCATTAAATACCCATAACGTTTTTCCTTGAATAATCTACAGTCAAGGCGCATGATATATCTCATATACACTAACACTGCCAAAATTTACCATACAAAAAACTCTTGAATCCATTGCAATTACCAACAGCAAGGACGATACCATTCATATCTTGTAACTCATATGATATGTGTTGAAACATATACATTTAATCAATGGTATACATATGATCGACATACTATATGCATATGAAAATTGAACACTCTTTTTCAAATAAATTACATCATATTTATCAAGGAGTTGTGAAATAAAACTTATCATAAAAATGGAATAACAATTAGTGAGAAGTATGATGAATCTTTTTTCCATTTGAAACCATAGACCTATGAACATAGTAATTGTGAACCTTGTTTTGATAATGATTATGTACAACATTAATACTCAAGATTAGAATTGCATAGGGAATTTTAGTAATATTTTGATGCAAACTGTTATCAATCACATGTACTGAGAAGAAAATACCAAGCTCGTGTTGTATCAACAAAATGTACGCCTTCCAATCACATCAATTCCCAAGTATCCTTGTAATGGGATCATCTTTGAATTTTTTAAACAACACTATAGGGGGTCCAACTTATTAGTTTACTTAGTATGTATTTATATATATATATATATATATATATATATATTATTTTTTCAAAAATTATATGTTCCTTGAAATTCTTTGCAGGATGGTGACTTCATGATGATTTTAAGAGTCAACATATGGCACTTTGATTATCACAGAATATTGTAGTCAAGGTATGAACATGAAATCCAAGCTCACCCAAACGTTGATGAATCCAAACTGCTTCAATACCTTCTTGAATAACGCCACAATATTCTACTTTGAACTGAGAAACTACACTAACAACAAAAAATATAAATAAGACTTCCGACCAGTTTTCAATAGAGTGTAGCATTTACAATGGGTCTTTGATAGGTTTTAGTAAGATTCACTCTAGACTAAAAAGGAGTGGCACACAACTTGCAATCTTAAAACATGTCAACAGATCCATTACTTATTTAGATTGGGAAATAAAAAAACCATAACACAGTGGTAATACTTGAAGACCCAAAAAATAATGAAAAGTGCCAAGATCTGTCATGTCAAAGGAGTCAACAAGTTATTTCTTCAATCTAAATATGAGAGAATTAGTATTTCCAGTAATGATTAAGTCATCGACGTATACAACAACAATCAAGGTGTCGCCATTGGAGTGGAAAAAATACATAATGTGATCAAATTCATATTGTTTGAATCCTAGCCGAAGAAAGAAACTTTTAATCTTAGCATACCAAGCTTGGGGGGCCTGGTTCAAACCATAAAACAACTTCTTGAGTCGACAAACCAAATTTGAATCCATCACAAAGCCATGTGGTTGTTCCATATAAATTTCTTTAGAGAGGTTTTCATGAAGAAAATATCTCTTCACATCCATCTGATGAAACTACCATCCAAAACGAGCAACAAGGGAAAAAATTAAGCAAACTGAGTTCATATTTGCAATATGAGAAAAGGTTTCATTGTATTCAATGCCTTCCTGTTGAGAAAATCCCTTCATGACAAGGTGTGCTTTATGTCTCTCAACAACACCTTCAAAGGAAAATTTGGTCCTGTAGACCCATCGACACTTCACAATGTTCTTTCCATGAGGTCGGGGAACCAAGTCCCAGGTTTGATTCTTCGACAAGGAATCAATCTCAGTCTTCATGGCCTGTTCCCATTCAGGTCATCCTTCAACATCATAGTAGGTAACATGATCAGAGGTTTCAAGGACACAATTCATGAGGGAAACACTGGCATGTTGCTTCTGAATTTGCATCTGTTGTCTGCTAGAGGAATCTCCAACATCATCTCCAATGGCTTCAATGGTCTTGGCAGCCCAACAAGGTAGAAAAGAAATAAGTGAGTTTTGGTTCATTTTATGAGAAGGATCAGAAGTCAGAGGGTTTTTACTTGGTGGACTATTCAAAATATAAGATGTTGGACTAGTCAACTCAGATATCGAAGATCGAGTTGAAATAGGCACAAGATTCGATGGACCAGTCAAAGAACTAAAGAGAGGAGCAAGAGAACTAGCATGAAGGGGAGAATCCTGAAGCAATCCAGAGGAGGCATTCAACAACTTGACTTCAGAATACTTCTCATCAAACCAAACATTGTGTCAGATAATAATCTGTCATTGGATAGGATCAAACAGTCAATATGATTTTGACTCTTTATAGTATCCCCTTATGATGCAAGAATGAATATTTACATCCAGTTTCTTTCGAAAATCATCACGAATGTGAGCCCAGGAAAAACATCTGAACACACAAAGGTTTCCAACAGAAGGTTTCTTCCCATGCCATCATTTGAATGGAGTCATGGAAGGAAAAAATTGAGTCGAGATGCGATTGAGTAGATAATTGGAACAATACACTACTTTAGCCTAGAAGCAAGTAGGCAGGTCTTTAGCCTACATAATACATCTAGCCATTTTGACTAATGTCGAATTCTTGCATTCTACAACTCCATTTTGTTGTGTTGTGTGAGGAACCAAACTCTGCCAGTCAATACCAGATTGAAGTAGGTAATCTTCAAAGAGTTGATTGACATACTCACCACCATTGTCAGATCTCAGGAACTTAATGGGTTGACCAAATTTATTTTGAGTAAAGTCCCATAATTATTTGAACTTCTTAAAGACAATATTTTTATTCTTCAGGAAAAAGACCCACGTGAAATGAGAGAAATCATCAATGAAAGTCAAAATGTACCTTGCACCTTCCAGTGAAGGTAAGTTAATATAAAAAACATCACTGTGAACTAGTTCCTGTAGGTTTTGTGCTCACCACGCTTGTCCAGAGTCGAAAGGTGCCTGATGATGCTTCCCAAGCATTCAACCCATAAATACACCTTCAAGGGGAAACACCTTCTTTAAACCAACAACCATTTTCTAAGTTTCTAATGCCCAAAGACTTTACAAATTTAAATTTCCAAGTCGTTCATGCCAAATTTGACTTCTATCATCAGTGTGAGAGATAAGTGCATTCGATTCAGATTTAGGTTGATTCAAGTCATGACACTTGTATAAGTTATTCATCGGGTCTTTTTGATGGGTCCTAAATCTGTGGTTCAACAGTAGGAACCAAACCTGCCACTGAGGCCCAATTAGACTCTGCAGCATCTAATGGTGGAATGGTTCTCCATATCTTTCGATCCGGCCAAATTATCGTTGGGATTTGTGTTTTCTTGTGAAGGCTCTTCCTTCAGTTAGGACTATTCTCTTCTATATTTTCTCTTGGGTGGGATTGGTATGAGAGATGCAAGCCAATATAAACCAACTTGACAACAAACATGATTGATTTTTAAACTACTGGGAAGAGGTTGAGCTTGGGATAACTCATTGTTCAAACATGCAGACAATGATTCTATACCACAGGCCTAGTACTAATACATTAACCATGTGAGCATCCAATTACTGTCTAAGAAACTGTTTATTAGAAAGAAAGCACATATGTAATAAGATAATGGCAAGAAAAATAATTTTCTCATGTTCAAGCGGACTTCAAAGACTCAACATGAAAACACAAAATGGTAAACAAAGGCAACAATTTTCATACTGAAGTGGAAACAGACAGTGCAAAGGATCAAGTGGTACCCAAAAAAGTAACAATTTGACATAGAATTTTTAGGGTACATTTGTAATACAATGTAATGGCCAATGAGACATAAACATATATATATGGATACCTAGGAGGTATGAGGGAGAGAGATTTGGGCTTAGAGAGTCCGAGGAGACGATGGAGAAAGGAGTCATGTTTTGATAACTAGTTATAATAATTTTGTCATACGACCCAATTTTGTAAGTTGTTGAGTTGTAGAGGGGTCAAGAGGGTAGATATTGAGGGTTATATCACAGGCTGAGGATCCTGGTGTGATATATTCCACCTCATAATAGATCTCTACCTGACTGAGAGTAAGTTGTAAAGTGTGCGGTGTTGTAGTTTTGGAACTGCCATAATACAAGAGCTTGAGAGCCAGATCTTTGTGGACGTATCTCAGGAGGGGGTGAACCATGGTAAAACATGTGTTATGTGATTGAATTCTTGTGACTCTTTTACTGTTTATGAGTAGATATTAACATGATGAATGAATGAGATAATGAGTTTGATTACATTAAATGCATAATTGGGAATGATAGTATATTGCTTTAATAAGTTAAATAGAACTCTCCGCGCACACTTCTTAGATCTCCATTCAATCCTGGACTACAAACACTTGAGTATTGCAGTCACCCATTAAGACTATCTCGAGTGAGACTGTGTAGTGCACTCTGTGTACTGTGTTTCTTTCTGGTTTACCAGGAGGGCCGATAGTTTTAGAGGCTTTGTTGGAACCCCAGTAGACTTGAACCGGGTCAATCATGTTAAAGGTATAGATCAGATAATCAAAGCAACAAATGGTTCTGTTGTGGGTTGGAACAACATAGGATTGAGTAGATGGGATCTATTGAAGATCTGTTAACAGAATGAAAGATATGCGGAAGGTGGATCAAAAGAATACCGAATCAGACGACAAGAACATGAGAAGAATGTGCCACTAGAAGGGGATGTTGAGACCGTGGAATCCCAGAAAATCAGATATCAAAATATGGTTGAAGACAAAGGAGCTAGAGTTTGCATAGAAAGATAACATAAACCCTAGAGCAACATCGTGCAAATACCTTGAGAAGTATGTGTTTACTGATCTGCATGAAGTCTTTTTCTGTGATTTTCCCCACTTATTGCAGTAGTGGATATTGAGGTTGAAGGATAACCACGCAACAAACCAGACCTGACAATTAGAGTGGACCTCAATTCAGATTGAGCAGTTATAGCAAGTGAATAACAAATTCACCTGCGCAATAGATTTTTGGCTCAATAGTATTGTAGTAGGCTTTATCATATAATTTACAGTAGATACCTTGAAGTCGTATAATGAAACAGAGAAAGATTTTCTATGCAAGCCTTGAGGAAGGTATATTCAATCATTGTATACCTTTATTAAGATATTTCTCTATAACAAAGGTGTAATGACAATGGAATGAGACAACTAAAACTTCCATGCGTGCATGGAGGAAGGGGGGAAGCACTGGCATAAAAAGGAGAAATGGAAGGAGAAATGGATAAAGGAAAGAAGGAGGAAGCCTTGGACCCAATCATGATGGGCGACGACCAGATCAAGCAGATCATGGTGACAGATGGAAAGATGCGCAGTGGAGTACTCTACCAATACAAAGTGAACACAAAGAAGAGAGTTGTAGCTGCGAGGGAAGGCTTGGAAAGTGATGAAGAGGAGGTAGAGGATCTCCAAGATGTGGAGCAGATTGAGGAAATCCCGCGTGCAACATATGAGAGGAAGACGAGAGGTCCAAGAGTGGGAATAGAAGGCAAAACTCCTATCCATATTAATGTCAGTGTGGAACCCATCAACCCATGTACGACTAACACACCAAAAAAAACACCACTGTTTAGACAACTGTATTACGGGAGAAGGAAGACAATAGGAAGCACATCTACACAAGGAAAAACCACTGGGGGAGCCAGTTCAGGGAGAATTGGTCAAGTATCTACACCGCGCGAAGGTAGTAGTTCAAAATTTAAGATGGCAGGACATGATCCCACCACCAGGTTACCAGGATTCAAAGGAGAAGCATCAGAGGACCCAGAGAAGCACTTGTTTATTTGTGAAAATATATGGGAAGAAAAACAGATCATAGACGAGGACATTAAACTTACAAAACTAGTGATTACACTAAGGAATTGCACACTATATTGGTATATGAGTTTAGCCACAAACAATCCACTAGGGACAACCAGAGAAATTGCAGATATCAAGAAGTTACTGATAAATGAGTTTCAGAAGCCAAGTTCAGAGGACCAATACATGAACAAGTTGATAGAAATTAGATAGAAACCATGAGAATCTGTATGGGAGATTAATCAAAGATTCAAGTGATGAAAAGGAAAGTTGAAATATGTCATGATAGATATGCAACACATGCACCTATTCGTCAATTCACTATTACCACGCTTAAAATATCCACTGTGACAACCAAAGTTTCAAACACAGGCAGAGGCTCTGCAAGTAGCCCTAAAGCTGGAAGAAAACCAATATCAGAAGACAAATTCGACCATCAAAGAGATAAAGGAGGATTTGACGAACTTAACGTTCCAGCTGAACTAGAACAAAATTAAGGACAAATGAGAAGTTGTGTGGTATACCAATGCAGGAAGAAAGGACACTATAAAAATGAATGTCCAACACTCGCGCAATATATGGCAGCAGGGATGTCAAATCTGTTACCAACAGGAGGATTATGGTGTAGAATCTGTAAGAAACAGAGTCACGACCCATATCACTACCCAATGATGAAGAATTACCAAATAGTCCCAAATAGTTCATATTGCAACTTTTGCAAGTTAGTGGTCGATGATAACAAAGACTGTAGAAATATGGAATTGATGAGAGAGAGAACATTAGATGCATATAGGGTGAACGAAGAAATGATGACCAGGAAATCCACACATCAGTTTAACTAGGTACCAACCCCATACAACACTGCACAACAACAGTATAATACTATGCAACAACCATATAATATCGCACAACCTCAGTACAATACCACACAATACAATCTAGAACCTCAGTATAACATGCTGCAAGGAGATCGGGCTTGCTACAAAGGCAAAGGACGAGAAAGAGGAGGCTTTAGAAGAGGTAGAGGACCAGTGGTATGTCAAAATTGTCAACAACTAGAACACTATGCAAGAGAATGTCCACTTCCACCAGCGAATTGTATGTATTGTCGCGCATCAGATCATGACACGTAAGAATGTCCTACGTTATTAGGGAAGATCCAAGAAAAGAGGAATCAAAACAACCAGAATGTTCAATGGATTTCAGTAGAAGCGAGAGATGAATGGAGAAACATCAAAATAGTTACGTGAAGAGGAGCTAAAACATGAAACGAAGTAGTACGACAAGAGCCAGTACAACATCAGTGGGTGAAGAATAATGTCGAACCTAGGAAACAGTTCGATGCATAGAACGAGAAAGAAACATTTAAGAAAGCCAAACAAGAATTTTTGAATCTCGACACTGGGCCAACTTCAACCCCGTAACATAATAAGGAAGTGCCAGATTACGAGATGCCTCTATCGTTGGATCATACCAAAGAAACGTAGCCCCTGGGACAAGTAAGTACAATCAAAGGATTTTTACAATCATGTGTAAAATTATTAAATGATCCATCCTCTGTCAAAATATTGCAAATTATGTTAGAAAGATGTAGCATAGAGACAGAAGGAAAACTAGAACATAAAACAATCAATCACCTACACACAAGGAGCATAACAAGTAGGGAGTTCAGGATGAATGCCAACATCAGATATTTCAACATGGAGATATCGTATTGGATCTAGGATCTAAAGTCAATGTATTACCCAAGAACACATGGAAATGTATGGGAGAACCCACATTAGGATATTCACCCATTCAACTGAAACTAGCAAACCAACACAGAGTTATACCAATTGGGAGATTGAAAGGAGTGACAGTAGACCTGTATGGAGTGTGCACTAAAGCAGACTTCAAAGTGATCAAAATAGTGGACGAAAAAACACCATATTCAATATTGCTCGGCTTGGATTGGGAATTTGATAACCAGGCTATAATCAATTTAAAGATGCGAAAAAAATGACATTTGAGTCAGTAGAATATAGGGTCATTGCACCATTAGACCCATCGGAAAGGGAGGGGTTTGTAGAACCTACTTTCTTGGACTTGGAGGAAATTAGTCAGTTGTACAGAACAGCTGTGCGAGATGAGGATTACGTAAACCCAATTGTAGATGGGATACTCAGTTGGCAGAGAATTACTTCGTGTGTGTCAGACTTAGATACAGGTTTAGAAAACTGGAAATAGAGGCTACATGAAGTTTCCACAAGAATATGCGCAAGAATAGACCGCGCAGTAAGATGGGTAGGTACAGAGATAAGGGAACCACCCAGTTTCCAAGGGGTAAATGATATAGAAGCATTCTTGACACATTATGAAGATGAAGTGTTAGAAAACTAGAGACTCTTAACACTCGATATGGCACTCAAGGCTACACCTGTAAGATGGTGGGGTGCACACAAGGATAAAATCAAGTATTGGTATCAATGCAAGTGGTTATTGAGCATAAGGTTTGGCGTAGAACAAAGAAGCAACCAACAACAAAAGTACGATGGACAGGGGACACCAGCAGAACACTTGGATAAGTGCAGAGTGCTATGGAAAATGACACCCCCAGAAAAATGGCCTCATCATTTCGTACATACCTTAGAGGGCATCCCAACAAACTGGTATATAGACCAGGAACTGCGGAAAGGAACTACTAGCTAGCCAATACTACAACAAAAATTTACAGTCACATTCTCATTTGAACATGAGAACCCTAGATGCAACACTTAAACAAATAAGAGGGGTGATATTCATTTAGGAAACAGAAGTCGAACTCATAACAGAGGAACAACAATGGAATAGACAGACAATGAAAGAACTATTCTCATTTTACCATGTGTAGGAAGAAGTATGAGAGGAAGATGACCCGTGCTCTATTAAGATTGAGGAAGCTGAAGGGAAAAGAGAAGTGGACGACCCACCCTAGAATCATAAGTAATTGTTGCACCGATCAAGGTGAAGAAATTCAACATTGGGACAGTTGAGAATCCCAAAATGGCCAGCATTGGAGACTATTAGGATGAGCAGACTGTTGGTTGTGGAGCTTGATTATCTTTCTGACTCAGAGGTCTTGTGTTTTTCAGCCATGTTTATACCCCATGAAGACTTTACACCCAAAAATTATGTACACTCTTTCACGCGGGGGACTGCAGAGGGGGTACCCCCTCTGCGGGGTTCGGGGGGCCTATCACCCTGGCTGGGGAGTTCGGGGGCAAAGCCCCCGAAGGAAAAATTTCCTTGTAAAAGTATATTGTAATTTCATTGTAATTCTGGACCGTTCATTATAAGGTCGCAGATCTAATGGTAGAAATTGTGTTAGGGTTTTTTTTCCCTAGAAGGCAACCCTCTTTTATGAGGGAAATGTATTGCGTCTATGTATGATGGTGAGTATTGTATTCTGAGAGAGGATGTTGTGAGAGAAAGAAGAGGAAGTTACAATGGGTTTTGTGGTAGGTTGTATCCCTTCATTTGCTGGATAATAATAAAGGAAGCTCCTGGCAATTTCTCTGGCGGACGTAGCCCACACTGGGTGAACCACGTAAATATGTGTCTCTCTTGTATTGTGTATCTTCTGTGTTTTTTTTCCACATTTGTTTTATTTTATTGCTCCGTGGTCCTATTTTTCTAACAAATGGTATCAGAGCGAAAGGTAACTCGGAGGAAAAGAGGGTTCCTAGTTCAAGTGGGAGCAATGTCAGAAGATGGAAAGTTTAGGGTCGAGAAATTTAACGACCAAAACTACTAGTTATGGAAGATGCAGATGGAAGATTATTTATATCAGAAGGATCTATTCCTACCATTGGGCGGGGTAGCAAAGAAGCTGACGGTCATGAAGGACGAAGAATGGGAGATTCTTGATAGAAATGCTCTAGGAACGATACGGCTGAGCTTGGCAGCATCAATGGCTTTCAATATTTCAAAATAAAAGACAACGAAGGATCTGATGGACGCATTGGCTAAACTGTATGAAAAACTCTCAGCATCCAATAAGGTATTTCTAATGAAGAGATTATTTAATATGAATATGTTAGAAGGTGAGTCCGTTGCAGATCATTTAAATGAATTTAATATGGTTACTAATCAACTAAGTTCCGTAAAAGTGGACTTTGATGATGAGGTTAGGGCTCTTCTAATCTTGTGCTCATCGCTAGAAAGATGGAATGGCTTGGTCATGGCTATAAGTAACTCTGTCTCTGGTTCAAATACTTTAAAATTTGATGATGTTTTTGGTGTTATCCTTAGTGAGGAAATGCGACAGAAAAGCGCAGGTGAGACATCAGGTAATGTGTTGAACATGGAGAACAGGGGAAGACAAAAGGATAGAGGAAAGGGATCAGGGAACCGTGGGAATTCTAGGAAGGGTAGATCCAAATCCAGACTTGGAAAGATAGAGTGTTGGAATTGTGGGAAGAAAGGACATCTGAAGAAAGACTGCAGAGCTCGAAAGAAACAAAGAGATGGACAACATGAGAGAAATTAGGAAGCAAATGTATCAGGTGATGTGTTACAAGATGCTTTGATTCTTTCTATAGATAATATTTTTGAGTCTTGGGTAGTAGATTCAGGGGCTTCATTTCATGCCACACGCCATAGGAAACATTTTCTAGATTATGTTCAAGGCGATTTTGGACAGGTTCATTTGGGTGATGATGCACCATGAAAAACTGTTGGAATGGGAAAGGTAAAAATAAAGCAACACAATGGAAACCAATGGTTGTTGAAAGAGGTAAGACATGTTCCAGATTTAAGGAAAAATCTAATTTCAACAAGGCATTTGGCAAGTGAAGGTTGTATATCCATATTTACAGATAAGATGTGGAAGGTCATCAAAGGATCATTGGTGATAGAAAAAGGAAAGAAGGTAGGTACATTGTATTTATGTACTAGTAATACTGACTCTTCTATATCTTTAGCTTCTACAGGAGTGGATACAACATTGTGGCATCATAGGCTGGGACACATGAGTGAGAAGGGTATGCAAATGCTTCAAAAAAGAAATTTGTTGCTAGATCTTAAACAAATTGATTTGGACTTATGTGAGCATTGTGTTTATGGAAAACAAAAGAGAGTCAGATTTCTCAGAGATAGAAAAGAAAAGAAGAATGAAAGGTTAGAGCTTGTGCATACAGATGTATGGGGACCATCTCAGGTATCATATCTTGGTGGCTCTTGTTATTATGTTACTTGTATTGATGATGCAACTAGAAAAACTTGGGTTTATTGCATTCGACAAAAATATGATGTTTTTGATACTTTTAAGAAATGGAAAGCCTTAGTTGAGAATGAGACAGGAAAAAGTTTGAAGTGTCTCAAATCCGATAATGGAGGTGAATATTGCAACAAGGAGTTTGATGATGACTATTCATACCATGAGATTCGTAGAGAGAAGACAGTTCCAAGAACACCACAAGAAAATGGTGTGTCAGAAAGGATGAATAGGACAATCATGGAGGTTGCAAGGAGTATGAGATTGCATGTTGATTTGCCCTTACAGTTATGGGCAGATGATGTAGATATTGTTGTTTACTTAATAAACAAAGGACCTTCAAGCTCTTTGGATGGTAGAATTCCAGAGGAGGAATGGACAGGAAAAAAGGTAAACTATTTTTTTTTGAAAACTTTCGATTGTGAAGCATTTGTCCATATTGATAAAGAAAATAGAACAAAGCTTGAGTCTAAATCCAAGAAGTGTACCTTTATTGGATACAATGTTAATGATTTTGGTTACCACTTATGGGATTATGAAAATAAAAAAAATCATTAGGAGTAGAGATGTCATATTCAATGAGAAGGTCATGTACAAAGATCAGTTGTAGGGAAAGAAACAGGAAGAAGAAAAACAAGAATACACAGTGCTTGATGAGATCACTGAAAAAGAAATTCCAAAGGAACCTGAAAATCAAAATGTACAACAACAGGAGCAGAAGGTACCTCAAACACCTGCAAGTGTTGTTAGAATATCTACCAGGTTAAGTATACCCCCTGAATGATACTCTCCTTCATTGTATTATTTATTGTTGACTAATTCTGCTGAACCATAATGTTATGAAGAGGCAATGCAGATAGACACCAAAAAGAAGTGGGAGCAAGGCATGAAAAAGTAAATGGATTCCTAGGTAAATAACCAGAATTGGGACTTGGTTCAGTTTCCTATGGGAAAAAGAGCATTGCAGAATAAATGGGTTTACAAGTTGACGGAAGAAGATGGAGGAGAAAAGCAATACAAGGCTAGACTTGTTGTAAAGGGGTTTGCACAAAAGAAAGGTATAGATTTTGATGAAATATTTTCTCCTGTTGTTGAAATGAATTCAATTAGGACTATTTTAAGTCTTGTGGCAGTAGAAGATTTTCATCTTGAACAGTTAGATGTAAAAACAACTTTTCTCCATGGGGATTTGGAGGAAGAGATTTATATGCAACAACCACAGGGGTATGAGGTCAAA
>ML776940.1:973365-992040 GCA_009831015.1 Picea engelmannii | reverse complement strand
GATGTAAAAACAACTTTTCTCCATGGGGATTTGGAGGAAGAGATTTATATGCAACAACCACAGGGGTATGAGGTCAAAGGGAAGGAGAATTTGGTATGCAGGTTGAAGAAGAGATTGTATGGCCTAAAGCAAGCTCCAAGGCAATGGTATTTGAAGTTTGACAAGTTTATGACAGAACAGGGTTATAGTAGATGTCATTCTGATCACTATGTTTATTTTAAAAGGCTAGAAAATAGAAGTTATATTATCTTGCTATTGTATGTAGATGACATGCTTGTTGCAGGGCCTAATATGTAGGATATAAATATGCTCAAGAATAAATTAGCCAATTCATTTGCGATGAAGGATTTGGGTGTTGCAAAGAAAATCCTTGGCATGAGAATAACAAGAGATAGGAAAAATAAAAAATTGGCATTGTCTTAGGGTGAGTACACAGAGAAGGTGTTGGAGAGGTTTATAATGCAGAATGAAAAAACAGTTAGTACACCTTTGGCCAGCCATTTCAAATTAACTAAGGAAATGTGTCCCAAGACACAGGAGGATATAGAATACATGTTTAGGGTCCCTTATTCATCAGCAGTTGGCAGCTTGATGTATGCAATGGTTTGCACAAGACCAGATATTGCACATGCAGTGGGAGTTGTGAGAAGGTATATGAACAATCTAGGTAAAGAACATTGGGAGGCAGTAAAGTGGATTCTCAGGTATTTGAGAGGTACTACTATTCATGCATTATGTTTTGGAGGTTGAGACACTTTTCTATAGGGATATGTTGATTCAGATATGGCAGGTGATAAAGACAACAGGAGGAGCACCACAAGGTATGTTTTTACTATAGGTGGAACAACAGTAAGTTAGATTTCAAAACTGAAAAAGGTTGTTGCACTTTCAACAATAGAGGCAGAGTATGTTGCTTCTACAGAGGCTAGTAAAGAGATGATTTGGTTACAAAGGTTTATGGAGGAATTGGGAAAGAAGCAGGAGAATAACAGGTTGTACTGTGACAGTGAGAGTGCAATTCATCTTGAAAGGAACTCAACGTTCCATTCGAATACTAAGAATATACAGTTGAGGTACCACTTCATACGATTCACCTTGGAATATGGACATTTGAAGTTGGAAAAGATACACACTAGCCAAAATCTTGCAGATATGTTAAAAAAGGGAGTAACTAGAGAGAAACTAAGTTCCTGCTCAGTTTCAGTTGGTCTTCAAGAATGATGATGAAGATTAGAAATTTTCCAAGTCCAAGAAGGTTCAGAGTCTAGCATATACAGTAGTGGTGGAGTTGTTGAGATCATTCTCCAAGTGGGAGATTGTTGGTTGTGGAGCCTGATTATCTTCTTGACTCCGAGGTCTTGTGTTTTTTAGCCATGTTTATACCCCATGAAGACTTTACACCCCAAAAGTATGTACACTCTTCCACGCAAGGGAGTGCAGAGGGGGGGTACCCCCTCTGCAGGGTCCAAGGGGCCTATCCCCCCGAAGGAAAAATTTCCTTGTAAAAGTATATTGTAATTTCATTGTAAATCTGGATCGTTCATTATAAGGTCACAGATCTAACGGTAGAAATTATGTTAGGTTTTTTTTTCCCTAGAAGGAAACCCTCTTTTATGAGGGAAATGTATTGCGGCTATGTATGATGGCGAGTATTGTATTCTGAGAGAGGATATTGTGAGAGAAAGAAGAGGAAGTTACAACGGGTTTTGCTATAGGTTGTATCCCTTCATTTGTTGGATAATAATAAAGGAAGGACCTGGAAATTTCTCTGGTGGACATAGCCCACACTAGGTGAACCAAGTAAATATGTGTCTCTCTTCTATTGTCTATCTTCTTTGTTTTTTTTCTGCATTTGTTTTATTTTATTGCTTCATGGTTCTGTTTTTCTAACACAGATAGTGAAAAGCATAACAAAGTTACTGCACGAGTACAATGAACTGTTCCCCACAACGTTCATAGAAATGAAGGGCATAGCAGGAGCTCTATGTGAAATGAAGATACCACTCAGAGATGAGGTAAGATCAATCAGACAATGACCATACATACTAAATCCGATATATAAGAAAAAAAGTCAAAGCTGAGATCGATAGGATGTTCGAAGTTGGAATCATAGAACCAGTGGAAGAATAAAAATGGATAAGCCCAATGGTAGTTCAGGAAAACAAACAAGGTGGGGTAAGAATATGTGTCGACTTGAGGAAGTTGAACGATGCGTGCCTACATGATCCATTCCCTACACCCTTCACGGATGAGGTGTTGGAGAACGTAGGAGGACAGGAAGTTTATTCATTCACCGACAAATTTTCAGGATATCATCAGATCAAGATAGTGTCGAAAGACAGATAAAAGACCACTTTTTCTATAGAATGGGGATCCTACCAGTACACGGTCATGTCGTTCGAACTAAAGAATGCACCAACAATATTTTCCAGAGTAGTCATAGATGCATTTAAGGAATTTGTCCACCAGTTCTTAGAAGTATACTTGGATGAAGGGACAATCTATAGCCTATTGAAAGACCATGTGGAGGTCTTTCGATTGATGTTAGAAAGATGCAGGCAGTGCCAAATATCATTAAACATCAAGAAGTGCATCTTCATAACACTGTTTGGGATACTATTGGGCCATATAGTATGCAAGCAAGGTTTACTAGTAGATCCTGCCAAACTTGTAGTAATCGTTAACTTGCCACCACCAAAAATAGTCCGTCAACTAAGAGCAACATTGGGACACATAGGATACTAGAGAAAATTGATAAAAGGGTACGCGTAGATCACCGCGCCAATGGAGAAACTGTTAAGGAAAGATTCAAAGTTCCAGTGGAATGAGGGTTGTCAACACAGTCTGGACACACTAAAAGAAAATATGGTAACAACGCCAATACTAGTATTCCCAGACTGGGAGAAGACATTCCACATACATGTAGATGTATCAGCCATAGCACTTGGAGCTATTTTGGTGCAACCAGGAGTAGGAGAATTGGATCATATGATAGCAGAAAAATGTCAAAATTAGAGCATAACTACAACACTAAAGAGAGGGAAGGTCTAGCTATGGTCTACGTGCTGCAGAAGTTCAAACATTACTTACTGTGAAAACATTTCAAGATGTTCACAAATCATTCAACGCTTAAATACCTAGTCAACAAGCCAGTGTTGGGGGGGAGAATTTGTCGATGGTTACTATTGTTTCAAGAGTTTGATTTTGAAATAATAGTCAAGGGTCACGAACGAAGAGGAACCTACAAATTTAGAGGATAACTTTCCAAACGCACAATTATTTTTAGTCCAAATCATCGATGAATACTTTGTAGATATTATCCTATACTTTAGTACAGGGATTGTGCCATAGGAATATAACATCATGCATAAGAAAAACTTGGTAGTCCGAGCTACAGATTATCAGTTGATTGTAGGACACTTATACAAAATGGGTTCAGATAGCATCTTGAGAAGATATGTGCTAGAACATGAAATACACAGGATTTTAGCAGAAACCCATGAAGGAGTAGTAGGAGGACATTACATAGGAAAATATACCACGCAAAAGGTATTACGAGCAGGACTATGGTGGCCGACCATTCCCAGAAACTTGAAAGAGTACTCCCAGAAATGTGATTTATGTGGGAGGGTGGGTAAACCGAATAGAAGGGATGAGATGCCCCTACGACCACATGTAAATTTGTAGGTATTCGACAAATGGGCAATATATTTTGTGGGACCAATTAACCCACCAGCAAAGAGGATAGCATCAAGGTACATTATCACCAGGAAATAATACCCAACAACATGGGTTGAAGCAGCACCAATCAAAGATTGTAGTGCAAAGACAACCACACACTTCCTATTTGAACATGTGATCACTAGATTTGGTTTCCCAAGAATTTTGATGAGCGACCAAGGAACTCACTTCATTAACAATGCTATTACTAAGGAATTTGAAGTTCATCATCAAAAGAGTACACCATATCACCCACATGCAAATGGAACAGTAGAATCCTTTAACAAAATCCTTGAAAATGCATTGACGAAGATCTATAATGTTAATAGGGACGATTGGGACGTAAAAATACTAGCAATATTGTGGGTTTACAGGACCACATGCAAGAAGTTGATAGGACACATGCCCTTCATATTGGTATATGGACAAGAAGCAGTGGTACCATTAGAATTTTTGGTACCCAGTGTGCGCGTAGCAACAATTACGAACATGACAGAACGAGGCGCAGTACAGAACAATATGAATGAACTGATGATCAGGGAGGAAGACATGATCCTAGCATGGTTCCACCAACAAGTTCAGAAAGAAAGGGAAAAATCTTGGCATGACAAATATATCAATAGGAAAACTTTCAAGGAAGGAGACTTAGTGTTGATGTATGACGGTAAATCCATTCAGCATCCGGGGAAACTCAGAATGTTTGGGTTAGGACCATATGAAGTAAAAACTATCACATATGGGAGAGATGTATAGTTGAATGAATTAGGAGGCACATAACTCAAAGGGATTATCAATGGGAGCTGACTGAAGTTGTACAAGGACAATCGACCACCCGCAACTTGAAAGTCGTCACGCAGTTAAAAAAAGAAAGAGAGAGAGAGAGAGAGTTATAGTGCAGGGCATCAAAAGATAACAACAAGGGCATAGTAGGATCACGCGCTAAAAGTAGAAGGATCATGCACACTCAACAATACTATACTGATGGAGACAAGGCCAATGGCCAGTTCAAAACATAAATAGTGGGAAAGGCGGATACGACAAAATAAGTGCCAATTGACGGAGGCTATCATAATTGAATGATGGAAACAACTGAAGGGATGGCACATTAATCGTGCCAACTTGTGTCAGCAAGGGAAATCAATGGCAAGTACGAAGTAACCTAAGGATCAATTAAAGCATAATTGCGGAAGCGTCTCCGACAAGCTTCACATGATGCCAATATAAAGTAGGGACGTGGGAGAGGAAATGTTATTACGAAATTGGAAAGGGCATTGAGCAATAAAGCATACACAACAAAGCGTGAAGCTTATAGAGGTTGCATAGGCTACTAAGCTTGGCGAACAACAAATTTACCACCATGGCACCACCCAAACAGGGAGAACCGAGGTAGACTTCCATATGACCCCGAGGTAGTACCAAAGAACAATCACAACCACAGGGAAGCGAACAACAACCATCTCAGCTTCCAGAAGTCATCAATGTGGATGAAATCCCATTGCTAGATACAACACTAGGAAGCCCCACACCTATTGAGGAAGAAACCTAGCAGACAACACCAACGAGCATGGACATTGATATGCCGGAAGAGGGGAAGGTCCAACAGAATGAGGATGCAAGCATCTAAGTGCAACCTGAAAACCCTATAGAAGCCCCGAGAGTCAATGGGACGGCTCCAAACCAAGAAGAAATGGTCGCGCCTGAAGAATCACAGACAACGACATTAGAATCTCCACATGAGGGAGAACTAGAAGATTTCATTGGCCGACCAGAAGAATATGCTGAAGAAAAAACAATGGAGGTTGGAACCTTGAGTCATCCACCACATCGAAAGGACAAGAAGACAGTACCTAGGTCACTGTGCAGACAACCAGCCGCAACAATTGTTTTTCCACGAATTTCGTAGGGGGTACGTGTACTAGTAAATTTGCTAGGATATGTAGAGAAATTGATGTACTCATACCACGATGTAACAGACACGGACAAGTTCCCAGAGTTCTCTAAGATGTCTACCTACATGCTGTGGGTATAGGACCCTTTGGGGAACCAATCCATCAAACAATCCAATGGGCAGCAGGACTGGCCAAAGCTAGAATTCTACGTCTGTTGGACCCACCACACTTTGCAGAGGCCAATATGCAAACAATTGCGTCAAGAAGCTGACGATGGTCACACATGGAGGATATCTATGGTTGGAACAAGTCGTCTCAATAGACGTAGAACTCATCGCACACATCATAGGGCGGCCATCACGGGGTATGGATCCTGCATAGTTACTCGAGGACAAAAAAAGGGAGAAAGCACTGGTCGAGGAGATGAAGAGAAAATATGGCACTGAAAGGGGGTCACACAGAATCATTATCAAGCATATTAGTGATGTCAAGAAAATAATGGCCATAAAAATTATGGCATACAAGTTTCTTAGGAAATTCCACGAGGAAATCTCAGCCATGGTCATCGCACCTGTAGCACAGTTTGTCGAGGGCACCACACTCAGTTGGGCCCCTTATTTGTTGAATCTGTTCCTAGATGACTGCAAGGATGTGCAGGATCTGGGGACATAATTTCATTATTCATGGCTACTCATTATGATAGTCGTGATGGGATGGAAGGAGCCGAAGTACTCATTTTTTTCCACTAAACCCAAACCCTGCCACAGGGCATGATACTTATCGCTTGGAGCCTCTTCGGACACTAAGAATATAAAAGAAAATGTGGCTATATTTTAAGGATATCTCTACGACCTACATAACACCATATCTAACACTTGGAGGGTAACACTGGAATATGTTGCACACTACCAAGGCATAGCCAACCTCAAATCCACTAGACATGCGATGTGGATCCAGGCACAGAAGGACCCCTATAATCAATGGCTACAACTGCGTTACTGCATCATGGAGGGGGACATACAAATGACCATTAAGGATTGGGAAGACAAATGGAGGATTCCAGTCCTCACTCGAGAAATACCCACAGAGATAGAGGAGGAGGAGGTAAGACATGAACACACACATGCTGAGGAGGTAGGGAAGGAACAGACATAGCCCAAGGAAGTAACAGTTCCCAAGAAACCAAGGACACGTCAGAACAAGGCACAACATAAGAAAGGGGAAGAATCCAAGGCAGGCACCTAGACAAGGAAACAAAACAACACACAAGTGCCCCAGGTACAACAGAAACAGACCGAGACAACACAAAGAACTACATCAAGTGCTACGCCACAAGAGAAAGGCTAGACTAAGTGACCAGTCAACCAGACGGGGGGTGTACACAAGAAGGCGAAGGCACATAGAATGCCCCCATAATACACGATCATGGAAGATGATGCAGACATGGTGGTCCAAATGATCCAGGATCGCACATTCAAATATTTTGAGAATGCTACACGCCAAAGGGACATAATTGAAGAAGATCTGGCATACATGCGAAAGCTCCTCATGAAGATCGGGGAAGAATAGGCAGTCGATAAGATCGTAGAAAAGAGCCTGTCAGCATCACAAATAGGAGGCAAAGTTGGATCAAGCAAGCAAGACAGAATCCAGACGACAACACAACCGAGCTCAACATTTCATGTCACACCCAGTATGTTGCGCATGGACGAAATCATGGGGAAGACACCCCTAAAGGACTTGGCTCAACTGCAATTGGTATTGTCGCGGATACCAACCAAAGCCTTGTATAAACTCTAATTCAATGTTAGACAAGAGGTACAGTCTCGCACATGCACGGATATAGCAGAATTGCTATAGACAAAGGAAAACCAAGATGAGTTGGAATTGATACTTGAGGATTCTAAGCTCGATACCAAAGAAGAGAAGGACTGCATGAATGGGATGCAACAGAAAGTGGTCATAGCCTACGAGAAAATCCCAAAGAGTGCATAGACAACCGAACTCATGGTGATAGAGAAGATTGATCAGATTGTGCAGACAATCAATCAATACCAACAGGAGATCAAGCATCTCCGGGAGCATCTCACACCCACCACTCCACTAGCAGTGGAGGAGGAAAGGAAGCAAGAGGCAACAACACAGATAAAAGAGATAGAACGACAAGTCCCCATGATGACCACCTTGCTTGAGAAAGAAGAATAGCTCTGGACAAAGTTGGAAGAGGATCAATAGGTCCAGTAGTGGGACCAGTAAGGAGAAAGGATAAGTGAAGCTATCCAATACCTCAAGCAAAGGCAGAAGATAATGTCGATCATAGATTGTGTCAAAGGAGCATAGGACATGAAGAAACTGTAGCATAACTCATAGCTGTGTAGACACATAAAAAGGAGCGCCAGGCTCAATTGGAACCACTCCAGGAGTGAGAAGAAGAGGTCATTGCACATGAAGAGGAAGCCAAAACATATATGGCACAAACCCAGGAAGAATGTGCAAGGATGGTCAGCGATGAGATTGCAGTGCAAATATCGGATGCACTTAAGGAGAAGACAACGTAGGCCCAAACACAAGCAACAAAGATCATGGAGAAGTTCCAAGCGATCATAAGGGAGATCGACAAAGCACACAAGGGTTAGGTGGCTCAGGACGAGCCACATGTCAGTGTTGGGGTCCTGTTGGAAGCAGGTCGAATAAGAAAGAAAGGTTATTTGGAAGAAAGGCATGCACAAGGAAAGAGACAACTGGAAGGAAAAGAAACACGTGAACATGCATGGAATACCTAATGTCGTTAGGGTTAGGGTTTTTGTAATACAATGCAATGGCTGATGAGATAGAAACGTATATATATGGATACCTAGGAGGTCTGAGGGAGATATAGTCAGGCTTAGAGAGTATGAGGAGACAATAAAGAAAGGAGTCATGTTTTGATAACTAGTTATAATACTTTTGTCATACGACCCAATTTTGTAAGTTGTTGAGCTGTAGAGGATTCAGGAGGGTAGATCTTAAGGGTTAGATCACAAGCTGAGGAGCCTGGTGTGATCTAGTCCGTCTCATAATAGATCTCAACCCAACTGAGAGTGAGTTGTAAAGTGCACGACACTATAGTTTTGGAACTTCCATAATAGAAGAGCTTGAGAGTCATATCTTTGTGGACGTAGCCTAAGAGGGGGTGAACCATGGTAAAATCTGTGTTATGTGATTGAATGCATATGAATCTTTTACTTTTTATGAGTAGATATTAGCATGATGAATAAATGAGCTAATGACTTTGATTAGATTACATGCATAATTGGGAATGATAGTATATTGCATTAATAATTTAAATAGAACCCTCCACGCACACTTCTCAGATCTCCATTCAATTCTGGACTACAAACACTTGAGTATTACAGTCACCCATTAAGACTATCTCGGGTGAGACTACGCAGTACACCTTATGTATTGCGTTTCCTTCTGGTTTATCAGGAGGGTCGATAATTTTAGAGGCTTTGTTGGAACCCCAGTAGACTTGAACCAGGGTTAATCATGTTAAAGGTATAGATCAGATAATCAAACCAACATCTAACTTCAACCAAGCATGGTAATGAATTTGTATTCATGATTGTTGATCGATTCTCTAATATGGCAGTTTTGGCACCCTCCAAGAAGAGCATCACATACGAGGCCACTACTAAGTTCTTCTTTGAGTCTTTTTGGGTTCATTTTGGGATCCCATTGACCATTATTTTAGATCGATAGAGTAGGTTCCTAAGTAATTTTTGGTCCAACCTATTGTTGATGATGGACACGAAGTTGACCAAATTGGCTACCTTCCACCCATAGACTGATAGATAAATAGAGGTAGTCAATAGGATGGTTTTTCATATCTCGCGTATGTAAAATTCCAAACATCCACACACATGCGATGAGAGCCTTCCTTATGTTCAACATAGGTACAATAGATCCCTCCATATCTCTATTGGCCATAGTCCCCTTCAGGTGTGCTTGGGGTTGTATCCATTGTCCCTGATGGATGTAGCTCTTCCCATTATAGTTTCATAGTAAGATTCCTCCCATGCTCGGACTAAGGCTAATTGAGCAGCCAAATTTGTTGAATGAATCCCACACATCCAACAAGTTCAAGATATTTTGTAGAAATCCAACGCCAAGTACAAACAATGCCATGATCATCATTGGATAACACACAAGTTTCATGTGGGAGATACTGTATCATTGCATTTGCAAAAAGAACACCTCACAAGACCCCATTGGAAGCTCCACTCACTTCGATATGGGCCTTACACCATCACCAAGGTTTTAGGTGAGAATTATTTTGAATTAAGTATTCCCCCTTTCCTTGGCTTTCACCCCGTATTTAATGTGGAATTGCTTCGACCATATTTTAGACCTCTCCTGAAAAATTCAGATGTGGTTGATAACTTGGGCCCTAAAAAAGTCAATCCTAGCTACAATGATCAAGCGAAAATGGGTCGGATCATTGACACCAATACAAAGGGCACCTACCAATAGAACATCCAACTCTATTCAGTCTTCAAAGCAAGGCAACTTCTTCACCAGGGAAAGTGGCTCACCAAGATTCAGATTCAACAAAAGTTTTCCCATATGATGGAGGAACTTAATTCAATTTATGTGGATACTGAAGGCCTCCCATATATTCCACTAATTTAGAATGGTTCCACATCTTAGTGGTTTTTCTATAGTTTTTTGGGTCCCAAACTTTTGGGGTCGTTTTGAGGACCTAAACGATGTTTTTTTGACGTGGAAATGCCCAATCATTCCATAGACATCTCTTGGGCCATTCAAAATGTGTACTTCTCAGATATACCTTTATAACAAGCTACTGAGTGCCCCAAATAGATATCACATGAAAAAGCAACTCCCCCAGGAATTTGATGTATCAACTAACCACATAGGGGCCCACAAACCTTTTGGCGTTTCATATTCTAGGGTTAGGTTTTTGGATGTTTAGGGTTTTCTCATTGTTCGTTTATGTTAAAATGCCTTTTTTACCTCTTTGTAATCAATTTCTTGTGAATGATCATAGTCGATACATCTCTCTCTTCAGGAATAAGATACCACAATTCTAGCTAGTTTTTATGCTTTGCATTTTATAGTCTTTTGTATTCCATTCATTAATAGAATTTGAATTAACCACATTAGTTTGTTTCTTGCAATATGTTTGTGTGTTTCCTTATTATATCTCTGCATTCATTTTGTTCTCAATATAATCCGGATCATCTTGGCTCTCCACTCTCCACTTTAAGCATCCCAAAACCCAGGTTCTACTCCAACAACAGTTCCAAGCCACCAACTCTCTTCCCTTCAATTTGCACAACCTACCTTCCCACTTCCCTCCATGGATCCAATGCACTTGGTTGGCCATGAATATCACATATGGGGACTCTAGGAATTCTTAGCTACTACAAGAGTGCTCACACCAACCTTCTTGAGTCTCTTGAGCCATTTCCTCAACAGGAAATGGACTTAAAAGATTACAACCTAATTATGGGCAGAAGACTTATCTCTTTCATGGTTTTTATAAAACACAGCATGGATAGTGATATTTCCCAACACTCAACTCTTCTCTTGTTTCAGAAAACCAACATGTAAAACCACCCAAAAAAGCACTTGAATTTCCTTTTCTTCTCATTCAAGCTTGAATCTCACATTTCCCAAAATGTGTTTGTACTCAGCCCATGTTGTCATAAATTAGGGAGTTGACCTTTCATTCCTACCACTCTTACATCACTTTACTATCTCTCTTGATATTGCAAAGGTAGTGACAACTCTAAAATATGTCTCCTGAAAGGAAACTATTCTATGGATTCATTTAATTATCAATCATGGGATTCGTTTATGAACTTATGAAACACTCGTGATGTATACACATAACTAAGGATCTAAAGATTGATTGGTTCCTTATAATATGCCTAATAATAAATACAACTTATCTCATTCAAAGAAAGACTAAATTATAGAAAAAATTGAACTTAAAGACAATTACTCTGATTGTATTTTGGTTTTACTAGTGGCCACACTTTACTTTGGGATACAAGCTTGTTCCCTCGTATGCTCTATTTTGTGAAACATAATTTTACAATCATTTCATTATAAAATCAAACTTGCAAACAATTCCATTCAATACATACAAACAAAGTTCTAAACTAATATGGTAGCAATGAAAACAACCATGTGTGAAGAATAAGATTATAAACAAAAGTAAAAAAGAATTACAACCTCATACACAGTCAACTAAAACAAAAGTATCGAAAAATTTATCTACAACAAATTTGGTTTCATACCTCTTGAAGATGGCCCTCCTTCAAAATACTCAACATACACACAACACTCAACTACAACACTATTAAAGAATGATTCATAGAAACGAAAGGAAAACTGTATGTATTACTTAAATACTGCAAGTTTTACAAAATATTCATACCATTTTCACCATTCTTTATATATCCTCAATTGTGAGAACAATGCTATATATATAGTTTCAGATTGGGATTTATACATAACTACTTTGAAACCAAAACATTTATAAAAACCATAAAACTTTGGAAAAATAACCAAACTGTTTATTACAGAGATGAAATATGCTACACTTTCAAACGAAATTCACAAGCTTAGATGCCAAAATGGTAACAACCAATTATTTCCATGGTCTGGATTTTAGTTAGTAAATGAATGAAGCTCGTGGAAATTCAAAATTTCCCTTTATTTTCTCCCCTGGGGATGTGCTTTGCTTATTTGCGCAGCTAATTTGAGATACTTTGTTCTTTTCTTTGGTAATGAAATCATCGATCCCCTTGTAATCAATATGATGAGTTACTAAATCCATTGTTTGATCCTTTGCAATGCCATAACCTATGGTTTGTTTATCCATGCTAGAGGTTTCCTGTTAGAGATATTTATTTAACTTTTAATTAATTCCTACACTCCTACTCTAAAATTCATAATATAAACAAGAAATATTTGAAAACATAATCCATATGTATATTTTTGGAAATTGTTGTTAGGGTAGGAAAAAAACAAGATTATGAAGATAAAAAGGGCCTTATTTGAGACAAAAGATCATCAAAATTATTAAGTAAATACGAAAAAATGATATCATTTTGAGGTCTCATCATTCCCCCTTTCCTAAATATTTGCATGACCTCATGCAATGTCTTGTTCTTCTTCTAGAACTCCAAGATGCAAATTTGTCCAATTATATGCTGGATGGCCAAATTTCGTCTCATTATAGAATCCCAAACCTCTATTAATATCTCTCCAATGTGCAATTTCCTACATATTGTTCTAGTGAAACCATGCTTGGTATTGTCAAGTAGAGTACCATATGAGTGGGTAGTTAAATCGGAGCTCAATCCATCGATTCCCATGCCTTTTCATTGAGTTGACATATAATGCATCTTTAGACAAAGCCAATTCAAAGTGAGGATATCCTATGGGAGTCTTATTCCTCAATGCATTGGGTAGAGTTTTCCAACTATCATATGGGATTACTAGAGCCTACAAAGAATGCATTTGTGAAATTATGTGATAATATGTAATGGCGTGTTGCCTATGAATTCTTGTGCACAAAGAATCTCCAGGGTCTTAGAGTAATTCTTGATAATCCCACAAAACTGTACCGGGGATAAGATATTCTTCTCTAACCATCATATTTGAGTTAAACTCTGCTTGAGGAGTTTAAAACTTATTTACCTCCTTCCATTGAATAAGGTGATAGATGAAAGAGGAAAAGTGTATTAGTTGGAGGTCCCCTAGAAAAGGATTAGGGTTCCAACGAATATGATCTTGTAGAAAAAAGTTAAAAAGATAAATGTCACATAACAAGTTTTGGTCATGGTTTGAAACATTGAAAAATGCATTGATAAAATATTTTGGAGTGTTAATCTTATGGAGTCTTCCCAGTACCAACTTCTTGATTCCGAATGTAGTCCACCTATCATTTAGGTATATAGAATGGATTCTAGAGGGTGATCGACATGTCAATGCTTTTATCCCTAGGGCACATGCATCTTATATCTTGTGTTCCATCTCATTTAGTCGATCCCTATAAATCTCAATTTTTCTTTTCCATCTATTTTCCTATGTAATGTAAAGGGAGAACCATCCTTTTGTTCAGTTTGTTAATGGCTCCTTGATGATTCTCATGTTATATAATTGCCATATCAAATAGTTCATCTTGTTCCCTCCAACCAAGTAAGTCTAGTTTCAATTGAAAAAAAGCATATGTATTTTCTAGGATATCATCAAGAACAACATTCACCATTTGTTCAACATGCATCATATTTCCTTGAATTTCAACAATTTTCTTAGAGGGTTTGTCTACTTCTATTACATTTAATAAACTATCCATAGGATTTCCACCAATCTTCCCTTTCCTTAATTTCCTTATTTTTCTTTTCAATTTCTAAGTCTTCATTCCGAACCTTTTATTTTTCTTTAGTAATTTGAAATAACCAAAGTCAAGGGATCAAAATGGTGGAAAGACATGAATTTTACCTTTCCTTGTATTCTTTTAGACACAGATAATCTCTGGTTCCTCATTTTAGATGCTTTCTCCTAAGATTTCTTTAATTGATTCTCCTTTGAGTGTAATGAGAGGTGCCTTTTTAAATTCAGTTTCAAGTGATTTTGTGAATTTGACTTCAGGTGATTCTGTGGTTTCAAGTGATTTTGTGAATTTGACTTCAGATGATTCTATGGATTCGACCTTTTTAAAACTAAATATGGATAATATTTTTTTTTGTTTCTCAAATCAAAGTAGATTTATTATTCTTTTGATTTTCTATTTTATACTCTTAGGATATATTTAGGATTTGTTTTAATATAAATATAATAACATTTAGTTATATTATAACACTAGGCACTTATGCGTTTAAATATAAAGAAATTAAAATACCCTAGTGCTTTAATCCGACGGTCTTAGGATATATTTAGGATTTGTTTTAATATAAATATAATAACATTTAGTTATATTATAACACTAGCCACTTATCCGTTTAAATATAAAGAAATTAAAATACCCCGGTGCTTTAATCCGACGGTCGTTGATGAATAATATCAACGATACTGATTGATTTCAGTGGAAAAATCAAATGACTCTTAGTTGTACAAAGAGTCTGGAACCCGCTAAACCACTTACCACACACGTGGCTGAATAATACTTATATAGAGGTTTTTTTAAATTATTCAAAACCACCCAAATCAAGTACAAAACCACCCAGTATCACAAAAGTGTTTTCATACAAATTGGTAGTTATGCTCATTTATACACATGAATGCTGATAGCTTATTGTGGTTTGACACGTTATCCGACATTTATTAAAATACGTAACTAAATTAGAAATATACGCCACCCCATGTTATTACTAACTTCCATTTAGACGATAGGACGTAGGCGCTACGGTTTTCAAAAGATGTTTTTTCCAATATGTAATTAAAGGGAAAGCTGGTCAAGAAAAGTCGAACCCACATGCGTAGGTAATTAAAAAAAATAACCCAGCTTCATATTAACTTGAAGAATCCTTCCTTAGAAATAGGATTTCGGTAATTCTTTTTCAGCGACCATAGTTCCAATCCCAAAATTTCTCCTAGGAAGAAAACCAATGTTTCACAACAACAAAAAAAGGAAAACCTAAGTTTTAAACACCTAACTAATAAATATTTCGACGTTTATGAGCATGCAATAACAATGAAAACTGTCCATGAGCTAAAAAAACAAGTTTCGCCAACTTTAATAGCAGTAGTGAACATCTTCCTGCATGAAGCTCTGGTTTAGCTAGAGCAGTCCTTCCCCTCACATACCATTTTCGAGAATTAGTAATTATATGTGCTTAGAACTATCATTCGAATTCAAGGGTAATTAGGGTAAAAAAACAAACAAGTCTTGTCACTTTCAGAGAAAGATATGGAAGCAATATTAGCGTTGTCTGAAAACGGTGATAAAATAGTTGGAGATGCGTTAGCCCTCGAGTTTGGTGCACTGTCGGTAGCAGAAAGATTGGTTTCTATGATATAATAGGTGATTACGCCGAATGGGGTTGAATCAAATCTTCCTTTGAGATCATTATTATTTAAATATTCAATCAAAAAGTCATAACCATGATTTTTCTGGTCCTTAGATATAATAATGACAAGTTAGTGGATGCTTCTATTTTAGGTTTGCTTTTTTTTCTTGTCCTTAGATATAATGATGACAAGTTAGTGGATGCTTCTATTTTAGGTTTGCTATTAAAATTTTTGAAAGGATTCAAATTTAGTTTTATAGAATACCTTTCAGACAACATTCATGAACAATTGAATTATTTTTAAGATTGGAAAAGATTTAGATATCAATCATATTTATTGATTTATCTATACATCAACAACCTCTTTCTTTTAAATCTTTAAAACTAAATAGAATAGATCAGGAGGGAAATCTTATTCATGTTATTGAATGGACCAATATTATGAAGGACCAAGGATATCAGGGAGGTTATAAATTATTCGTTGATCATGTTATGACTATTGCGTATGTTGTAATTCATAAACAATATCCTCCAAGAATTTTCTTGGACTGCCAAAATGCCCTACAACTAAGACAGCAAATCAAATTTGGGGATCGGTACATTTTTGGAGATTATATAGTCATAACAATTTATGGTTTTGAGTCACATTCATATATATTACCAATTTTTCTTACTCACATATTTTTTTAATTAGAACTAATAAGAAAAGCATTAAGTTTTCATTGCCTTCACTTTACCTCAAAAGCTAAAAAGACTCTCCTTCAACTTTTAGTAGAAATTTTTGGTTTCTTGGTAAATGATAAATTGGATTTAGAAATTGTAGAAAGCATGATAAAGAATTTTGTTTTGAATTGGATGATCCTTGGAAATATGATCCTTTCCACACGATTTCTAACATGAAACATACAGTTGGTATTCAATCCTATGTCCATCATTTAGATGTAGCTAAATAAATATTAGCAAACAAAGATTCATGGATCGAAGTCCAACAATTGCTTCAACACCAAGTATTGGATATGCCAAAGAAAGAGATTTCTCCAAGGGATATCGTGAAGGACATTATAGTAGAATATCCACTGATAAATATTGAATATGACAGTCAAATAAGTTGATTCAGTTTTAGAAACTCCATACAAACAAAAAATCCAGAAAAATCAAGCAAATGATCCAATGGAAGCTGATAAAATTACACCTCCTACTAAGAAGGTGAAGCTGGACTCATAGACAGAAGAAGGATCAGACCAATTTGAAGAAAAAGAAGAACCCTCTTGTTAGAGATCTATTTTCCCAGTGGCACAATTTACATCCTCAAGTGACTAAACTTTTAAGGATGTTGGGAAATTCTTCTTAGAAGGAAAAATGTCAATAGGAATATCCTCTTCAGGAGAAAGATATGATATCTTCATAAAAATGGAACTTAATTGGAAAGGTGCAAGAAAATCCAAACAAGACTTGTTTTGTCACTTGAGTTATGAAGGGCCTACACCACCCAGGTTTCCATCCTCAATTGATTATGAAAAATGACTCTTTCAGATGGATGTATTTAAACCTAAGGTAGAAAAACATGAAAATAAAATGTCACCTCATGATTATTATGCCAAAAAAGTTGCAGTGGATATGAATTCCTTACTCCAAGAAAACAAAATAAATTGGTATAGGAAAACATGGGACATGGTAGAAAAATATCTTATTCAAGACACCTTAAATGTCAGAAAATTAAAGCTACAAATAACTAGATTATAAAATCAACTAAAGGTGGAAATATCTACAAATAGAGCCAAAAAAATTTAATATTATAAAAAGCATCTGTCCTTGCTTTGGTGAATGAAAAGGATAAATAAATTCATATTATAAGAAATAAATTGAATATGCTTGTTACAAAACATATTCAAATGAATGAACTAGTGTAAATAGAAAAAGAAAAAGAGTAGATTCAAAGACAATTGAAAACCCTAGAAGATTGGAACAAACTATTGGAGAAGTGAATAGAGAGGTTTGTTAAAGAAAAGGAAGTATCCTTATCATAAAACCTTCAGAAAATAAGCATCCCTGATATTGAGATTCTTCCTAAAGAATCTAAAGAAGAAGAGACGAAAAAAATGGAAAGGCATATTGTGGCTTTACAGAAGCAAGTCATATAGGCCAAACATGTGATTGAATTCAAAGACTCATAATTGGTAGAAATTCAAGATAAATTGAATGACAGAAACACTTTGATTGAAATAAATTATACTATCATAGCTGATAAGGATAAAATTATAGCTCAAAACAATGCTTAAATTGTTGAGTTTGAAAACTTGTAAAGTAAATATGAACAAAAAATTGTTGCAAAGAAATATCTAATAGGAGAAAAACATTGTATTTAGAACCAGATCAAAAAGGTATTACACCAATTTAGGACTCATTTTTATGTGGTGGTAGAGACTGAAGATCTCCTGAGAAGAAACCAAATACAACTCAACAAAGCCTGGAAACAATTAGGGGATAAATTCCAAATTGTGAATGAAGTGATAAAATATGTCAGCAACAAGACAATGGGAGATCTAAACTTATTTGAAATCATATGCATAATATCTTTTATCATGTCAATAAGGCAGGTGAATGTCAAGCATAAGTTAAAATTAACTACTCAACATAGAATTCAAGCAGTTCAAGTTTCTGTCAATTATTTCAAAAACCGATTCTTAGAGGCATCTTCATTGGGACTTGCAATTCCATGGACTAAAGATGGATGGTCAATATCAAGAGAACATTATGAGAAAGAATCTGAAAAAGAAAGATCAAATCATGAACAGTTCCAAGATGTAATGGGTCCTATTAAAGAGCAATTTATTTATTAAAATATTTTCAAATATTTCTTGTTATTATGTACTTTGATGAAAATTCAAATAAGTATTCCTCTTACCAACTTCAATATTTTTACACAGTTGGACATTGCCACCAGAAAAATGATTTCAACAAAAATACCAAATTGAACTAAATAGCATAAAATTGCTAAGTTGAGAAACACAAGGCCTTTACTATCAATCCAAGCTTCAACT
>ML776940.1:940421-961800 GCA_009831015.1 Picea engelmannii | reverse complement strand
AAGTTCAAACATTACTTACTGTGAAAACATTTCAAGATGTTCACAAATCATTCAACGCTTAAATACCTAGTCAACAAGCCAGTGTTGGGGGGGAGAATTTGTCGATGGTTACTATTGTTTCAAGAGTTTGATTTTGAAATAATAGTCAAGGGTCACGAACGAAGAGGAACCTACAAATTTAGAGGATAACTTTCCAAACGCACAATTATTTTTAGTCCAAATCATCGATGAATACTTTGTAGATATTATCCTATACTTTAGTACAGGGATTGTGCCATAGGAATATAACATCATGCATAAGAAAAACTTGGTAGTCCGAGCTACAGATTATCAGTTGATTGTAGGACACTTATACAAAATGGGTTCAGATAGCATCTTGAGAAGATATGTGCTAGAACATGAAATACACAGGATTTTAGCAGAAACCCATGAAGGAGTAGTAGGAGGACATTACATAGGAAAATATACCACGCAAAAGGTATTACGAGCAGGACTATGGTGGCCGACCATTCCCAGAAACTTGAAAGAGTACTCCCAGAAATGTGATTTATGTGGGAGGGTGGGTAAACCGAATAGAAGGGATGAGATGCCCCTACGACCACATGTAAATTTGTAGGTATTCGACAAATGGGCAATATATTTTGTGGGACCAATTAACCCACCAGCAAAGAGGATAGCATCAAGGTACATTATCACCAGGAAATAATACCCAACAACATGGGTTGAAGCAGCACCAATCAAAGATTGTAGTGCAAAGACAACCACACACTTCCTATTTGAACATGTGATCACTAGATTTGGTTTCCCAAGAATTTTGATGAGCGACCAAGGAACTCACTTCATTAACAATGCTATTACTAAGGAATTTGAAGTTCATCATCAAAAGAGTACACCATATCACCCACATGCAAATGGAACAGTAGAATCCTTTAACAAAATCCTTGAAAATGCATTGACGAAGATCTATAATGTTAATAGGGACGATTGGGACGTAAAAATACTAGCAATATTGTGGGTTTACAGGACCACATGCAAGAAGTTGATAGGACACATGCCCTTCATATTGGTATATGGACAAGAAGCAGTGGTACCATTAGAATTTTTGGTACCCAGTGTGCGCGTAGCAACAATTACGAACATGACAGAACGAGGCGCAGTACAGAACAATATGAATGAACTGATGATCAGGGAGGAAGACATGATCCTAGCATGGTTCCACCAACAAGTTCAGAAAGAAAGGGAAAAATCTTGGCATGACAAATATATCAATAGGAAAACTTTCAAGGAAGGAGACTTAGTGTTGATGTATGACGGTAAATCCATTCAGCATCCGGGGAAACTCAGAATGTTTGGGTTAGGACCATATGAAGTAAAAACTATCACATATGGGAGAGATGTATAGTTGAATGAATTAGGAGGCACATAACTCAAAGGGATTATCAATGGGAGCTGACTGAAGTTGTACAAGGACAATCGACCACCCGCAACTTGAAAGTCGTCACGCAGTTAAAAAAAGAAAGAGAGAGAGAGAGAGAGTTATAGTGCAGGGCATCAAAAGATAACAACAAGGGCATAGTAGGATCACGCGCTAAAAGTAGAAGGATCATGCACACTCAACAATACTATACTGATGGAGACAAGGCCAATGGCCAGTTCAAAACATAAATAGTGGGAAAGGCGGATACGACAAAATAAGTGCCAATTGACGGAGGCTATCATAATTGAATGATGGAAACAACTGAAGGGATGGCACATTAATCGTGCCAACTTGTGTCAGCAAGGGAAATCAATGGCAAGTACGAAGTAACCTAAGGATCAATTAAAGCATAATTGCGGAAGCGTCTCCGACAAGCTTCACATGATGCCAATATAAAGTAGGGACGTGGGAGAGGAAATGTTATTACGAAATTGGAAAGGGCATTGAGCAATAAAGCATACACAACAAAGCGTGAAGCTTATAGAGGTTGCATAGGCTACTAAGCTTGGCGAACAACAAATTTACCACCATGGCACCACCCAAACAGGGAGAACCGAGGTAGACTTCCATATGACCCCGAGGTAGTACCAAAGAACAATCACAACCACAGGGAAGCGAACAACAACCATCTCAGCTTCCAGAAGTCATCAATGTGGATGAAATCCCATTGCTAGATACAACACTAGGAAGCCCCACACCTATTGAGGAAGAAACCTAGCAGACAACACCAACGAGCATGGACATTGATATGCCGGAAGAGGGGAAGGTCCAACAGAATGAGGATGCAAGCATCTAAGTGCAACCTGAAAACCCTATAGAAGCCCCGAGAGTCAATGGGACGGCTCCAAACCAAGAAGAAATGGTCGCGCCTGAAGAATCACAGACAACGACATTAGAATCTCCACATGAGGGAGAACTAGAAGATTTCATTGGCCGACCAGAAGAATATGCTGAAGAAAAAACAATGGAGGTTGGAACCTTGAGTCATCCACCACATCGAAAGGACAAGAAGACAGTACCTAGGTCACTGTGCAGACAACCAGCCGCAACAATTGTTTTTCCACGAATTTCGTAGGGGGTACGTGTACTAGTAAATTTGCTAGGATATGTAGAGAAATTGATGTACTCATACCACGATGTAACAGACACGGACAAGTTCCCAGAGTTCTCTAAGATGTCTACCTACATGCTGTGGGTATAGGACCCTTTGGGGAACCAATCCATCAAACAATCCAATGGGCAGCAGGACTGGCCAAAGCTAGAATTCTACGTCTGTTGGACCCACCACACTTTGCAGAGGCCAATATGCAAACAATTGCGTCAAGAAGCTGACGATGGTCACACATGGAGGATATCTATGGTTGGAACAAGTCGTCTCAATAGACGTAGAACTCATCGCACACATCATAGGGCGGCCATCACGGGGTATGGATCCTGCATAGTTACTCGAGGACAAAAAAAGGGAGAAAGCACTGGTCGAGGAGATGAAGAGAAAATATGGCACTGAAAGGGGGTCACACAGAATCATTATCAAGCATATTAGTGATGTCAAGAAAATAATGGCCATAAAAATTATGGCATACAAGTTTCTTAGGAAATTCCACGAGGAAATCTCAGCCATGGTCATCGCACCTGTAGCACAGTTTGTCGAGGGCACCACACTCAGTTGGGCCCCTTATTTGTTGAATCTGTTCCTAGATGACTGCAAGGATGTGCAGGATCTGGGGACATAATTTCATTATTCATGGCTACTCATTATGATAGTCGTGATGGGATGGAAGGAGCCGAAGTACTCATTTTTTTCCACTAAACCCAAACCCTGCCACAGGGCATGATACTTATCGCTTGGAGCCTCTTCGGACACTAAGAATATAAAAGAAAATGTGGCTATATTTTAAGGATATCTCTACGACCTACATAACACCATATCTAACACTTGGAGGGTAACACTGGAATATGTTGCACACTACCAAGGCATAGCCAACCTCAAATCCACTAGACATGCGATGTGGATCCAGGCACAGAAGGACCCCTATAATCAATGGCTACAACTGCGTTACTGCATCATGGAGGGGGACATACAAATGACCATTAAGGATTGGGAAGACAAATGGAGGATTCCAGTCCTCACTCGAGAAATACCCACAGAGATAGAGGAGGAGGAGGTAAGACATGAACACACACATGCTGAGGAGGTAGGGAAGGAACAGACATAGCCCAAGGAAGTAACAGTTCCCAAGAAACCAAGGACACGTCAGAACAAGGCACAACATAAGAAAGGGGAAGAATCCAAGGCAGGCACCTAGACAAGGAAACAAAACAACACACAAGTGCCCCAGGTACAACAGAAACAGACCGAGACAACACAAAGAACTACATCAAGTGCTACGCCACAAGAGAAAGGCTAGACTAAGTGACCAGTCAACCAGACGGGGGGTGTACACAAGAAGGCGAAGGCACATAGAATGCCCCCATAATACACGATCATGGAAGATGATGCAGACATGGTGGTCCAAATGATCCAGGATCGCACATTCAAATATTTTGAGAATGCTACACGCCAAAGGGACATAATTGAAGAAGATCTGGCATACATGCGAAAGCTCCTCATGAAGATCGGGGAAGAATAGGCAGTCGATAAGATCGTAGAAAAGAGCCTGTCAGCATCACAAATAGGAGGCAAAGTTGGATCAAGCAAGCAAGACAGAATCCAGACGACAACACAACCGAGCTCAACATTTCATGTCACACCCAGTATGTTGCGCATGGACGAAATCATGGGGAAGACACCCCTAAAGGACTTGGCTCAACTGCAATTGGTATTGTCGCGGATACCAACCAAAGCCTTGTATAAACTCTAATTCAATGTTAGACAAGAGGTACAGTCTCGCACATGCACGGATATAGCAGAATTGCTATAGACAAAGGAAAACCAAGATGAGTTGGAATTGATACTTGAGGATTCTAAGCTCGATACCAAAGAAGAGAAGGACTGCATGAATGGGATGCAACAGAAAGTGGTCATAGCCTACGAGAAAATCCCAAAGAGTGCATAGACAACCGAACTCATGGTGATAGAGAAGATTGATCAGATTGTGCAGACAATCAATCAATACCAACAGGAGATCAAGCATCTCCGGGAGCATCTCACACCCACCACTCCACTAGCAGTGGAGGAGGAAAGGAAGCAAGAGGCAACAACACAGATAAAAGAGATAGAACGACAAGTCCCCATGATGACCACCTTGCTTGAGAAAGAAGAATAGCTCTGGACAAAGTTGGAAGAGGATCAATAGGTCCAGTAGTGGGACCAGTAAGGAGAAAGGATAAGTGAAGCTATCCAATACCTCAAGCAAAGGCAGAAGATAATGTCGATCATAGATTGTGTCAAAGGAGCATAGGACATGAAGAAACTGTAGCATAACTCATAGCTGTGTAGACACATAAAAAGGAGCGCCAGGCTCAATTGGAACCACTCCAGGAGTGAGAAGAAGAGGTCATTGCACATGAAGAGGAAGCCAAAACATATATGGCACAAACCCAGGAAGAATGTGCAAGGATGGTCAGCGATGAGATTGCAGTGCAAATATCGGATGCACTTAAGGAGAAGACAACGTAGGCCCAAACACAAGCAACAAAGATCATGGAGAAGTTCCAAGCGATCATAAGGGAGATCGACAAAGCACACAAGGGTTAGGTGGCTCAGGACGAGCCACATGTCAGTGTTGGGGTCCTGTTGGAAGCAGGTCGAATAAGAAAGAAAGGTTATTTGGAAGAAAGGCATGCACAAGGAAAGAGACAACTGGAAGGAAAAGAAACACGTGAACATGCATGGAATACCTAATGTCGTTAGGGTTAGGGTTTTTGTAATACAATGCAATGGCTGATGAGATAGAAACGTATATATATGGATACCTAGGAGGTCTGAGGGAGATATAGTCAGGCTTAGAGAGTATGAGGAGACAATAAAGAAAGGAGTCATGTTTTGATAACTAGTTATAATACTTTTGTCATACGACCCAATTTTGTAAGTTGTTGAGCTGTAGAGGATTCAGGAGGGTAGATCTTAAGGGTTAGATCACAAGCTGAGGAGCCTGGTGTGATCTAGTCCGTCTCATAATAGATCTCAACCCAACTGAGAGTGAGTTGTAAAGTGCACGACACTATAGTTTTGGAACTTCCATAATAGAAGAGCTTGAGAGTCATATCTTTGTGGACGTAGCCTAAGAGGGGGTGAACCATGGTAAAATCTGTGTTATGTGATTGAATGCATATGAATCTTTTACTTTTTATGAGTAGATATTAGCATGATGAATAAATGAGCTAATGACTTTGATTAGATTACATGCATAATTGGGAATGATAGTATATTGCATTAATAATTTAAATAGAACCCTCCACGCACACTTCTCAGATCTCCATTCAATTCTGGACTACAAACACTTGAGTATTACAGTCACCCATTAAGACTATCTCGGGTGAGACTACGCAGTACACCTTATGTATTGCGTTTCCTTCTGGTTTATCAGGAGGGTCGATAATTTTAGAGGCTTTGTTGGAACCCCAGTAGACTTGAACCAGGGTTAATCATGTTAAAGGTATAGATCAGATAATCAAACCAACATCTAACTTCAACCAAGCATGGTAATGAATTTGTATTCATGATTGTTGATCGATTCTCTAATATGGCAGTTTTGGCACCCTCCAAGAAGAGCATCACATACGAGGCCACTACTAAGTTCTTCTTTGAGTCTTTTTGGGTTCATTTTGGGATCCCATTGACCATTATTTTAGATCGATAGAGTAGGTTCCTAAGTAATTTTTGGTCCAACCTATTGTTGATGATGGACACGAAGTTGACCAAATTGGCTACCTTCCACCCATAGACTGATAGATAAATAGAGGTAGTCAATAGGATGGTTTTTCATATCTCGCGTATGTAAAATTCCAAACATCCACACACATGCGATGAGAGCCTTCCTTATGTTCAACATAGGTACAATAGATCCCTCCATATCTCTATTGGCCATAGTCCCCTTCAGGTGTGCTTGGGGTTGTATCCATTGTCCCTGATGGATGTAGCTCTTCCCATTATAGTTTCATAGTAAGATTCCTCCCATGCTCGGACTAAGGCTAATTGAGCAGCCAAATTTGTTGAATGAATCCCACACATCCAACAAGTTCAAGATATTTTGTAGAAATCCAACGCCAAGTACAAACAATGCCATGATCATCATTGGATAACACACAAGTTTCATGTGGGAGATACTGTATCATTGCATTTGCAAAAAGAACACCTCACAAGACCCCATTGGAAGCTCCACTCACTTCGATATGGGCCTTACACCATCACCAAGGTTTTAGGTGAGAATTATTTTGAATTAAGTATTCCCCCTTTCCTTGGCTTTCACCCCGTATTTAATGTGGAATTGCTTCGACCATATTTTAGACCTCTCCTGAAAAATTCAGATGTGGTTGATAACTTGGGCCCTAAAAAAGTCAATCCTAGCTACAATGATCAAGCGAAAATGGGTCGGATCATTGACACCAATACAAAGGGCACCTACCAATAGAACATCCAACTCTATTCAGTCTTCAAAGCAAGGCAACTTCTTCACCAGGGAAAGTGGCTCACCAAGATTCAGATTCAACAAAAGTTTTCCCATATGATGGAGGAACTTAATTCAATTTATGTGGATACTGAAGGCCTCCCATATATTCCACTAATTTAGAATGGTTCCACATCTTAGTGGTTTTTCTATAGTTTTTTGGGTCCCAAACTTTTGGGGTCGTTTTGAGGACCTAAACGATGTTTTTTTGACGTGGAAATGCCCAATCATTCCATAGACATCTCTTGGGCCATTCAAAATGTGTACTTCTCAGATATACCTTTATAACAAGCTACTGAGTGCCCCAAATAGATATCACATGAAAAAGCAACTCCCCCAGGAATTTGATGTATCAACTAACCACATAGGGGCCCACAAACCTTTTGGCGTTTCATATTCTAGGGTTAGGTTTTTGGATGTTTAGGGTTTTCTCATTGTTCGTTTATGTTAAAATGCCTTTTTTACCTCTTTGTAATCAATTTCTTGTGAATGATCATAGTCGATACATCTCTCTCTTCAGGAATAAGATACCACAATTCTAGCTAGTTTTTATGCTTTGCATTTTATAGTCTTTTGTATTCCATTCATTAATAGAATTTGAATTAACCACATTAGTTTGTTTCTTGCAATATGTTTGTGTGTTTCCTTATTATATCTCTGCATTCATTTTGTTCTCAATATAATCCGGATCATCTTGGCTCTCCACTCTCCACTTTAAGCATCCCAAAACCCAGGTTCTACTCCAACAACAGTTCCAAGCCACCAACTCTCTTCCCTTCAATTTGCACAACCTACCTTCCCACTTCCCTCCATGGATCCAATGCACTTGGTTGGCCATGAATATCACATATGGGGACTCTAGGAATTCTTAGCTACTACAAGAGTGCTCACACCAACCTTCTTGAGTCTCTTGAGCCATTTCCTCAACAGGAAATGGACTTAAAAGATTACAACCTAATTATGGGCAGAAGACTTATCTCTTTCATGGTTTTTATAAAACACAGCATGGATAGTGATATTTCCCAACACTCAACTCTTCTCTTGTTTCAGAAAACCAACATGTAAAACCACCCAAAAAAGCACTTGAATTTCCTTTTCTTCTCATTCAAGCTTGAATCTCACATTTCCCAAAATGTGTTTGTACTCAGCCCATGTTGTCATAAATTAGGGAGTTGACCTTTCATTCCTACCACTCTTACATCACTTTACTATCTCTCTTGATATTGCAAAGGTAGTGACAACTCTAAAATATGTCTCCTGAAAGGAAACTATTCTATGGATTCATTTAATTATCAATCATGGGATTCGTTTATGAACTTATGAAACACTCGTGATGTATACACATAACTAAGGATCTAAAGATTGATTGGTTCCTTATAATATGCCTAATAATAAATACAACTTATCTCATTCAAAGAAAGACTAAATTATAGAAAAAATTGAACTTAAAGACAATTACTCTGATTGTATTTTGGTTTTACTAGTGGCCACACTTTACTTTGGGATACAAGCTTGTTCCCTCGTATGCTCTATTTTGTGAAACATAATTTTACAATCATTTCATTATAAAATCAAACTTGCAAACAATTCCATTCAATACATACAAACAAAGTTCTAAACTAATATGGTAGCAATGAAAACAACCATGTGTGAAGAATAAGATTATAAACAAAAGTAAAAAAGAATTACAACCTCATACACAGTCAACTAAAACAAAAGTATCGAAAAATTTATCTACAACAAATTTGGTTTCATACCTCTTGAAGATGGCCCTCCTTCAAAATACTCAACATACACACAACACTCAACTACAACACTATTAAAGAATGATTCATAGAAACGAAAGGAAAACTGTATGTATTACTTAAATACTGCAAGTTTTACAAAATATTCATACCATTTTCACCATTCTTTATATATCCTCAATTGTGAGAACAATGCTATATATATAGTTTCAGATTGGGATTTATACATAACTACTTTGAAACCAAAACATTTATAAAAACCATAAAACTTTGGAAAAATAACCAAACTGTTTATTACAGAGATGAAATATGCTACACTTTCAAACGAAATTCACAAGCTTAGATGCCAAAATGGTAACAACCAATTATTTCCATGGTCTGGATTTTAGTTAGTAAATGAATGAAGCTCGTGGAAATTCAAAATTTCCCTTTATTTTCTCCCCTGGGGATGTGCTTTGCTTATTTGCGCAGCTAATTTGAGATACTTTGTTCTTTTCTTTGGTAATGAAATCATCGATCCCCTTGTAATCAATATGATGAGTTACTAAATCCATTGTTTGATCCTTTGCAATGCCATAACCTATGGTTTGTTTATCCATGCTAGAGGTTTCCTGTTAGAGATATTTATTTAACTTTTAATTAATTCCTACACTCCTACTCTAAAATTCATAATATAAACAAGAAATATTTGAAAACATAATCCATATGTATATTTTTGGAAATTGTTGTTAGGGTAGGAAAAAAACAAGATTATGAAGATAAAAAGGGCCTTATTTGAGACAAAAGATCATCAAAATTATTAAGTAAATACGAAAAAATGATATCATTTTGAGGTCTCATCATTCCCCCTTTCCTAAATATTTGCATGACCTCATGCAATGTCTTGTTCTTCTTCTAGAACTCCAAGATGCAAATTTGTCCAATTATATGCTGGATGGCCAAATTTCGTCTCATTATAGAATCCCAAACCTCTATTAATATCTCTCCAATGTGCAATTTCCTACATATTGTTCTAGTGAAACCATGCTTGGTATTGTCAAGTAGAGTACCATATGAGTGGGTAGTTAAATCGGAGCTCAATCCATCGATTCCCATGCCTTTTCATTGAGTTGACATATAATGCATCTTTAGACAAAGCCAATTCAAAGTGAGGATATCCTATGGGAGTCTTATTCCTCAATGCATTGGGTAGAGTTTTCCAACTATCATATGGGATTACTAGAGCCTACAAAGAATGCATTTGTGAAATTATGTGATAATATGTAATGGCGTGTTGCCTATGAATTCTTGTGCACAAAGAATCTCCAGGGTCTTAGAGTAATTCTTGATAATCCCACAAAACTGTACCGGGGATAAGATATTCTTCTCTAACCATCATATTTGAGTTAAACTCTGCTTGAGGAGTTTAAAACTTATTTACCTCCTTCCATTGAATAAGGTGATAGATGAAAGAGGAAAAGTGTATTAGTTGGAGGTCCCCTAGAAAAGGATTAGGGTTCCAACGAATATGATCTTGTAGAAAAAAGTTAAAAAGATAAATGTCACATAACAAGTTTTGGTCATGGTTTGAAACATTGAAAAATGCATTGATAAAATATTTTGGAGTGTTAATCTTATGGAGTCTTCCCAGTACCAACTTCTTGATTCCGAATGTAGTCCACCTATCATTTAGGTATATAGAATGGATTCTAGAGGGTGATCGACATGTCAATGCTTTTATCCCTAGGGCACATGCATCTTATATCTTGTGTTCCATCTCATTTAGTCGATCCCTATAAATCTCAATTTTTCTTTTCCATCTATTTTCCTATGTAATGTAAAGGGAGAACCATCCTTTTGTTCAGTTTGTTAATGGCTCCTTGATGATTCTCATGTTATATAATTGCCATATCAAATAGTTCATCTTGTTCCCTCCAACCAAGTAAGTCTAGTTTCAATTGAAAAAAAGCATATGTATTTTCTAGGATATCATCAAGAACAACATTCACCATTTGTTCAACATGCATCATATTTCCTTGAATTTCAACAATTTTCTTAGAGGGTTTGTCTACTTCTATTACATTTAATAAACTATCCATAGGATTTCCACCAATCTTCCCTTTCCTTAATTTCCTTATTTTTCTTTTCAATTTCTAAGTCTTCATTCCGAACCTTTTATTTTTCTTTAGTAATTTGAAATAACCAAAGTCAAGGGATCAAAATGGTGGAAAGACATGAATTTTACCTTTCCTTGTATTCTTTTAGACACAGATAATCTCTGGTTCCTCATTTTAGATGCTTTCTCCTAAGATTTCTTTAATTGATTCTCCTTTGAGTGTAATGAGAGGTGCCTTTTTAAATTCAGTTTCAAGTGATTTTGTGAATTTGACTTCAGGTGATTCTGTGGTTTCAAGTGATTTTGTGAATTTGACTTCAGATGATTCTATGGATTCGACCTTTTTAAAACTAAATATGGATAATATTTTTTTTTGTTTCTCAAATCAAAGTAGATTTATTATTCTTTTGATTTTCTATTTTATACTCTTAGGATATATTTAGGATTTGTTTTAATATAAATATAATAACATTTAGTTATATTATAACACTAGGCACTTATGCGTTTAAATATAAAGAAATTAAAATACCCTAGTGCTTTAATCCGACGGTCTTAGGATATATTTAGGATTTGTTTTAATATAAATATAATAACATTTAGTTATATTATAACACTAGCCACTTATCCGTTTAAATATAAAGAAATTAAAATACCCCGGTGCTTTAATCCGACGGTCGTTGATGAATAATATCAACGATACTGATTGATTTCAGTGGAAAAATCAAATGACTCTTAGTTGTACAAAGAGTCTGGAACCCGCTAAACCACTTACCACACACGTGGCTGAATAATACTTATATAGAGGTTTTTTTAAATTATTCAAAACCACCCAAATCAAGTACAAAACCACCCAGTATCACAAAAGTGTTTTCATACAAATTGGTAGTTATGCTCATTTATACACATGAATGCTGATAGCTTATTGTGGTTTGACACGTTATCCGACATTTATTAAAATACGTAACTAAATTAGAAATATACGCCACCCCATGTTATTACTAACTTCCATTTAGACGATAGGACGTAGGCGCTACGGTTTTCAAAAGATGTTTTTTCCAATATGTAATTAAAGGGAAAGCTGGTCAAGAAAAGTCGAACCCACATGCGTAGGTAATTAAAAAAAATAACCCAGCTTCATATTAACTTGAAGAATCCTTCCTTAGAAATAGGATTTCGGTAATTCTTTTTCAGCGACCATAGTTCCAATCCCAAAATTTCTCCTAGGAAGAAAACCAATGTTTCACAACAACAAAAAAAGGAAAACCTAAGTTTTAAACACCTAACTAATAAATATTTCGACGTTTATGAGCATGCAATAACAATGAAAACTGTCCATGAGCTAAAAAAACAAGTTTCGCCAACTTTAATAGCAGTAGTGAACATCTTCCTGCATGAAGCTCTGGTTTAGCTAGAGCAGTCCTTCCCCTCACATACCATTTTCGAGAATTAGTAATTATATGTGCTTAGAACTATCATTCGAATTCAAGGGTAATTAGGGTAAAAAAACAAACAAGTCTTGTCACTTTCAGAGAAAGATATGGAAGCAATATTAGCGTTGTCTGAAAACGGTGATAAAATAGTTGGAGATGCGTTAGCCCTCGAGTTTGGTGCACTGTCGGTAGCAGAAAGATTGGTTTCTATGATATAATAGGTGATTACGCCGAATGGGGTTGAATCAAATCTTCCTTTGAGATCATTATTATTTAAATATTCAATCAAAAAGTCATAACCATGATTTTTCTGGTCCTTAGATATAATAATGACAAGTTAGTGGATGCTTCTATTTTAGGTTTGCTTTTTTTTCTTGTCCTTAGATATAATGATGACAAGTTAGTGGATGCTTCTATTTTAGGTTTGCTATTAAAATTTTTGAAAGGATTCAAATTTAGTTTTATAGAATACCTTTCAGACAACATTCATGAACAATTGAATTATTTTTAAGATTGGAAAAGATTTAGATATCAATCATATTTATTGATTTATCTATACATCAACAACCTCTTTCTTTTAAATCTTTAAAACTAAATAGAATAGATCAGGAGGGAAATCTTATTCATGTTATTGAATGGACCAATATTATGAAGGACCAAGGATATCAGGGAGGTTATAAATTATTCGTTGATCATGTTATGACTATTGCGTATGTTGTAATTCATAAACAATATCCTCCAAGAATTTTCTTGGACTGCCAAAATGCCCTACAACTAAGACAGCAAATCAAATTTGGGGATCGGTACATTTTTGGAGATTATATAGTCATAACAATTTATGGTTTTGAGTCACATTCATATATATTACCAATTTTTCTTACTCACATATTTTTTTAATTAGAACTAATAAGAAAAGCATTAAGTTTTCATTGCCTTCACTTTACCTCAAAAGCTAAAAAGACTCTCCTTCAACTTTTAGTAGAAATTTTTGGTTTCTTGGTAAATGATAAATTGGATTTAGAAATTGTAGAAAGCATGATAAAGAATTTTGTTTTGAATTGGATGATCCTTGGAAATATGATCCTTTCCACACGATTTCTAACATGAAACATACAGTTGGTATTCAATCCTATGTCCATCATTTAGATGTAGCTAAATAAATATTAGCAAACAAAGATTCATGGATCGAAGTCCAACAATTGCTTCAACACCAAGTATTGGATATGCCAAAGAAAGAGATTTCTCCAAGGGATATCGTGAAGGACATTATAGTAGAATATCCACTGATAAATATTGAATATGACAGTCAAATAAGTTGATTCAGTTTTAGAAACTCCATACAAACAAAAAATCCAGAAAAATCAAGCAAATGATCCAATGGAAGCTGATAAAATTACACCTCCTACTAAGAAGGTGAAGCTGGACTCATAGACAGAAGAAGGATCAGACCAATTTGAAGAAAAAGAAGAACCCTCTTGTTAGAGATCTATTTTCCCAGTGGCACAATTTACATCCTCAAGTGACTAAACTTTTAAGGATGTTGGGAAATTCTTCTTAGAAGGAAAAATGTCAATAGGAATATCCTCTTCAGGAGAAAGATATGATATCTTCATAAAAATGGAACTTAATTGGAAAGGTGCAAGAAAATCCAAACAAGACTTGTTTTGTCACTTGAGTTATGAAGGGCCTACACCACCCAGGTTTCCATCCTCAATTGATTATGAAAAATGACTCTTTCAGATGGATGTATTTAAACCTAAGGTAGAAAAACATGAAAATAAAATGTCACCTCATGATTATTATGCCAAAAAAGTTGCAGTGGATATGAATTCCTTACTCCAAGAAAACAAAATAAATTGGTATAGGAAAACATGGGACATGGTAGAAAAATATCTTATTCAAGACACCTTAAATGTCAGAAAATTAAAGCTACAAATAACTAGATTATAAAATCAACTAAAGGTGGAAATATCTACAAATAGAGCCAAAAAAATTTAATATTATAAAAAGCATCTGTCCTTGCTTTGGTGAATGAAAAGGATAAATAAATTCATATTATAAGAAATAAATTGAATATGCTTGTTACAAAACATATTCAAATGAATGAACTAGTGTAAATAGAAAAAGAAAAAGAGTAGATTCAAAGACAATTGAAAACCCTAGAAGATTGGAACAAACTATTGGAGAAGTGAATAGAGAGGTTTGTTAAAGAAAAGGAAGTATCCTTATCATAAAACCTTCAGAAAATAAGCATCCCTGATATTGAGATTCTTCCTAAAGAATCTAAAGAAGAAGAGACGAAAAAAATGGAAAGGCATATTGTGGCTTTACAGAAGCAAGTCATATAGGCCAAACATGTGATTGAATTCAAAGACTCATAATTGGTAGAAATTCAAGATAAATTGAATGACAGAAACACTTTGATTGAAATAAATTATACTATCATAGCTGATAAGGATAAAATTATAGCTCAAAACAATGCTTAAATTGTTGAGTTTGAAAACTTGTAAAGTAAATATGAACAAAAAATTGTTGCAAAGAAATATCTAATAGGAGAAAAACATTGTATTTAGAACCAGATCAAAAAGGTATTACACCAATTTAGGACTCATTTTTATGTGGTGGTAGAGACTGAAGATCTCCTGAGAAGAAACCAAATACAACTCAACAAAGCCTGGAAACAATTAGGGGATAAATTCCAAATTGTGAATGAAGTGATAAAATATGTCAGCAACAAGACAATGGGAGATCTAAACTTATTTGAAATCATATGCATAATATCTTTTATCATGTCAATAAGGCAGGTGAATGTCAAGCATAAGTTAAAATTAACTACTCAACATAGAATTCAAGCAGTTCAAGTTTCTGTCAATTATTTCAAAAACCGATTCTTAGAGGCATCTTCATTGGGACTTGCAATTCCATGGACTAAAGATGGATGGTCAATATCAAGAGAACATTATGAGAAAGAATCTGAAAAAGAAAGATCAAATCATGAACAGTTCCAAGATGTAATGGGTCCTATTAAAGAGCAATTTATTTATTAAAATATTTTCAAATATTTCTTGTTATTATGTACTTTGATGAAAATTCAAATAAGTATTCCTCTTACCAACTTCAATATTTTTACACAGTTGGACATTGCCACCAGAAAAATGATTTCAACAAAAATACCAAATTGAACTAAATAGCATAAAATTGCTAAGTTGAGAAACACAAGGCCTTTACTATCAATCCAAGCTTCAACTTAGACGATGACATTAGCATCGACCTCCATGTTAACATCAACTTTAGTATCGACAGGAAAAAATGGCGTTTCTATGGTTTTTGAAGCACTGGTAGGGGAAGAAGGAGATTCATAGCTCCCTGCCCTAGGAAAGGGAAGGGTGTCCATTGGGAAAGGAGGTACTATCTCCTGGGATGTCATATCCCAGGACAAAAAAGGCCTCGAAAGAAGGGTTGGTAGAGGAGAACTAGAAGTATTTCAAAGATGTAGTCAAAAGAAACCTTAAAATCAAGGAAGAGGATATCGAGATGGGAGACATATTCAATGGACAGACCAAAACCTGTCAGAAGGAGAAAAACACATAAATTCAGGAAAAGGAGGAAACAGGACCAAACCTGACAAATCAGAAAAAGAGGCTTCATAATGGCTACCTACCTAATACTATTGAAAATCCCAAGAATGAGGTCACTTCGAATGAGATACGTACTTACATCCAAAGGATGCAATATTATTCCCTAATCGGTAAATTTATGGGGATATCGCCCTAAAAAAAATCCCTACAACTATGGATAAAGGAAATATGGAAGGTAAAGGAGAGAATCAACCTTGAACTGGGATCAAAAGGATTCTTCATAGTTGTCTTCTCGGAGTTGGGTGAGAGAGACAATGTTTTCAAGGAAGGCCCTTATTTCTTCAACTCTACAGGCCTTCACATGAGATTATGGACAGAAAGATTTTCATTAGAGAAATAAAACTTCATAGAGGCTTTGATCTAGATCAGGATGTACTCCTTTCCAAGAGAATTCTGGGAACTGGAGACCCTCGAGGGCATTGACAACATGTTAGGATCCTTTGTCAAGATATAGGAGGTGACAAAGATGACCAGGTATATCTCTTATGCTAGAATATCTGTATACATGAATGTAGCTAGTGCTATCCTAGAATCTATAGTAGTCTCCTACCAGGATGAAGAATGGACCCAACCTCTCGACTACAAGCATATCCCTTTCCATTATAGGAAATGCCATATTAATGGCCATGTCTTTAGGGATTGTCCCCTAAACAATTCTCCTCAAGGGACGATAGGAAAGGAACAAATAGATCTAGAGGGATTTACCAAGATTCCAAGTGAAAGGAAGGTAAGATGACGACAACTAAAACAACCTGTAACAACTCAGAACAAGAGCTCAAGAAATAGCTTCAAGATCCTAGATGGAGAAACCAATGAAACCAAGGAAAAAGAACAATTAGTAGAGACGAAGATAGAAACCAAGGAAGCCACGAAAACCAAGGTAGAAGTTCCTAAATGACACAAAATATAGAAGGAACAAGAAAATAAAGGAATCAGGGGGACAAAAGTAACGATGAAAGAAAACCAGGACTCAAAGTAGATGTCAATTCCATGATCTTCTTCCCACTTTTCCTTCTGAATTTCCTTGAGGAACTCCACCCAGTCCAAAGCCCTACCACCTTTCGTGCTCCATTGGAGAACCTCCTTTCGTGTTATCCCCAACAATAGGCTCTCTTCTTGGCATTCTACTACCTTTCTTAGAAGCTTGTCTTGTATTGAAAGGCATTTATCGTGTTCCTCCATGAGATATTTGACCAAATTATAAGCCCCTTCAACCTCCAACCTCCTGATAATACTATACCTAGTGTTGAAGAGAGGATACCTATTTCTTGGCTTGTTCAACCTCTCTTTCTTCTTCTATATCTCTATCAAATGAAGCATGAGTGATGGCCATCCCTGTTGAAACAATATCACTCATTTTGGCCTTTTTTATATCAAGGATGACCTCCCTAGAGGTGCATATCATATTGTTGTCTCATGTGAGATTCCTCTTTCACTGAGTCCCTCTAACAATGGAATTCATTTTCTTGTTATAAGTGAAAGACTCTAAATCATCTACTTCATCAATTGGTTGGGGCATGGGTTGGTCTCCCCAAGATAACATGTTGTTGATATTGCTAGGAATGTGAAATTTTTCTATGATGACCTGACTCTTCCCTTTGGATTGGGCATCGTGATTTTTCTCATCCTTATGAATCTTTTGAATCTCTTCATCCTCTTGAGTTTTTTGGGTATTCTCAACCGACTGGTATTGTCAATTGTTTTTAGCTGATGGAGTTTCTTGAGTCTCTTCCATTGTCTGATCTCTTATTTATGTTCATGACTTATTGTATTATTGGTATCCCTTGTATATTTCCCTACCTCCATAGATTGAGTTTGTTGAGAACTATGAGCATATGGAATACCCTCTAAGTCCTTGGGATTGGGGACCTTTTCAATTGAGATATCAGCATGACCTTTGTCTTGTCCATCACTTGATATTTTGATTTGTTCTTCCTTAGTATTTGTATCTTGCAAAGTGCCACCCTAATTTGTTCCTATAACATTTTCTCCCTTTGAGTCTTGAGTGGATTTGTTTGGGTCTAATAAATTTTCATTCATTACTGGCACACCTATTTGCTCCATTTCTTCCTTATCCTTTGTCAAGTCAATGGTTTTGGGAGGTTTGTTGGCGGTTGTATTCTTTTCAATTTATTTTTCACTACTCCCATCCTTTTCCCTGTTTATTCTCTCAAGCTCCTCCTTGGATTTTCATTCCTCTTGATCTCTCTCTTGTTGCTCTGATAACTCTTCCTCAACTCACTTCTTCTCTTCTAAGATCTGTCTACCATTTTCTTCTCTTTCTGTTCTTCTCTTTTCTAATAAATCTCATTGTTCCCTCTCTTTCTCATCTTGAATCCTTTGTTTACTTAGTGATTGTTGGGAATCATCTTCCTCTTCTTTCTTCTTATGTTCCTCCTTTGGCCTCTTTTGTTGTTTTTGTTCCTTGATAATCCTATCATGTTATGCTAAAATTTCTTTATGTTCCTTCTTTGCATTCAGCCTATCTTATTCTTCTTTATTGGCGTCCTCTTATCCTTTGGCCTCTTCAGTTTCTTTGGTTGAGGATTCCCTTGACTTATAATTTAATTTGTTCTTCTAATGTCAAAGAGGAAAAATCAATTATATTTTTTTGAAAACACAGGTATTCCAACAAAGGGTGAACACCTTTAGTAACAACTCTCACAACTAGATCAAATATCAACACACCAATATTTTTACATCGTAAACCACTGTGAGGAAACATCCATGGCTCAAACCAACATGGCCACTTAGATCAATTTACTAATGCAAAAGAAAATATTGTAGAGATATTTATAAGAGAGTTTCTCAAAATCGATCATTGGTAAATGACCCTCCATTTTATTTAAATAGAGACCATGGAAAAATTGAGTGTTAAGCCATAGATCAATGTAGCCATTAATATCGAGGAGAATATGAACTATCAGATCACTCTATGTTGAGAACATATTGTGACCATCATATTTAATAACTACAAATGAATACTAATGCATACTAAAGAAACAAATTTTGACCTAATGACATAGTAGACCAAGTTGATCTTAACTAACTCCTAAGTGTCTAAATATCCTAACATCCCCCCTTAATAACAACTTGGGATAGGATTGAAGGATTTACAAAGGAAACACAATAGGAGAAGGAAGGAGACATTAGAGCCTATCCCCCCTTAATGATAAATTCCTGAACTGATAACATATATGGAAGTTTGGAAAAATTCATTTATGTAAGAGACTTTGTGAAAATGTCTACAACTTGATATTTTATAGGGAAAAATAACACTTCAATAACTCGATTGTGAATGAGTTTTCTGATGAAGTGCATGTGTAACTTAGTTTTTTTGTTGCATTGATGTCAAAATGGACATTTTGTGAGCTTGATGGCACTTTGGTTTTCTCACCAAAGGGTGGTTGGATGGTGCTACCGAAAACCAAAATCCGAAACGATTTATCGAAGCCACAAGGATTCTTGACTTACATTAACCATTTCTCGGTACTCTGCTTCTACTAAGAAAGAGAAATAACATTTTATTTCTTATAAGCCTAAGCAATAGGTCCTGAACCAAGGATGAAAACACAAACTACAATAGACTTTTAATCATCAAGGTCACCAACCCAATCTAAATCAGTGAAACCAACCTATAAAGGAGTCCTCCCTGAGCTATAATGTACACCAAACTGAACTGTACCCCAGACAAACTGAAGTGTCCTTTTATCTTCTTTCCAATGGATTTCATGGGGTGATTGCATATACCAGGAAAAAATACCAATAACAGAGGAAATATTAGGATGGGTATGAGTCAAATATAAGAGGCTACCAACTAACTGATGGTACAAGGAGGCATCAACTTCGAGAGAAGTACAAGTGGCAAAAAGTTTGACTCCAGACTAGAAGGGAGAAGGGGATGATTTAGGATCATCCATGTGAAAGTGGCGAAGAAGGTCACAAGCATACTTAGATTGGGAAATAAATATGCCTTCCTTGGTTTGCAATACTTGGAGGCCAAGGAAAGAATGTAAATAGCCTAAGTCTTTCATTTCAAATTTCTTTTGAAGGTTGAATTTCACACGGGTTAAAATTTTTGGGTCACTACCAGTGAGGATAAGGTCATCAACATAAAGAATAAGGATTATGAGATGGATTCCTACTTTCTTGGTATAGAAATTAGGGTCAAAATGACATCTAGAAAAGCAAGTATCAAGAAGAAACTTGTCCATTTTGGAATACCAAGCTCGAGGATCTTTCTTAAGACAATAAGGAGATTTCTTAAGGAGAAAGGCTAGAGTCATTCCGGACATATCCAGGTGGTTGTTCCATGTAGATTTATTCTTGCAAATTTCCATGTAAGAAGGTGGATTTGACATCCATTTGATGGACCTCCCATTTACGTGAGAATGCAAGGGCTAGAATAAGGCAGATGGAATTCATTTTGGCTACAAGGCAAAATGTTTCATTATAGTCAATGCCTTCAATTTGGGAGAATCCTTTGGCAACTAACCAAGCCTTGTGTCTTTCAACACTTCCATCTGATGGATATTTAATTATGTACACCCATTTACATCTGACAACTTTTCTTCCTTTTTGAAGAGGTACAAGATCCCAAGTATCTTTCACCATTCAAGAGAGTTACTCTTCATTCATTGTTGTGTCTCAATTTGAATGACTTGAAATTTCTGCAAATTTTTATGAATCATGAGTCTCTTAAACTTGATTCGAAAGAGAAGAGGCTCATTGGAACTGTGAACATGTCAAACGTTGATATGAAGGTTCATTGACAAGATCACTAGTTGCTTCTTTAGTTGAATGGACCCATCTGGGAGGTTGTGGTGCTAGTGCAGGTTCATCTTCAATGGACTCATCTAGAGGAAGGTAAGAAGGCAGAGGTGGATTTTCATCCTCACTGTCATCATCTGAAGAAGAAAAAACTAGAATAGGAGTAGAATATGGCACAAAATTCATAGATGGCTCATAGGATGAAGAAGGCACAAATGTCAAATTAGTCTCGCAAACCAAGATATTTTCATCAAATTTAACATCTATTCTAATAATAATTTCATTAGAATGAGGTTGAAGAAGTTTGTAACCTTTTATACCAGAATAACCAACAAAAATACACTTCTCACTTTTATATTGTAAATCTTTCCTTTTCTCATCAAGAATGTGCGCCCATGCTACACTACTAAATACACAGAAGTGGCTTACATTTGGCTTAATTTTATTCCATGCTTCTTCCATTGTTATATTTTTTAGAGCCTTTGTGAGGTGCAATTTACTATGTAATTTGCACATTTAATGGCTTCCACCCAATGATTAAGACTCAGTCTTAATCATTGGGTGGAAGCCATTAAATGTGCAAATTACATAGTAAATTGCACCCCACAAAAGCTT
>ML776940.1:916727-940298 GCA_009831015.1 Picea engelmannii | reverse complement strand
ATATATATATATATATATAAGTCCCACTCACCCATCCTTGATAAAGCATAAAGAAGTGTTATAAAGAAATTTGGGTCGGTTGATCTTTAAATACAACCTTTGATTTTAATAATAAAATATATTATTTAATATGCTATTTTTAAACAATTAAATATTTAAGTAAATCTTTTAAAAAATACCTTTAAATTTTAGTAAAGAAATATTTTTTTTAAGATATTTTGGTTAGTTAATTTTTTAAAGAAATTTTGACTTGAAATGCTTTATATGGTATTTCCATAAAAGTAACGCTAAAACATTGATGATGTAAATATTTAAGTAAATCTTTTAAAAATTACCTTTAAATTTTAGGAAGGAAAATTTTTTTTAAAGATATTTTGGTTGGTTAATTTTCTAAAGAAATTTTGACTTTAAATGTTTTATATGGTACTTCCATAAAAGTAACACTAAAATATTGATGATGTGTATTGAAGAAGAAAAAATAATTTTTAAAGATATTCTAGTCCACTAATTTTCTCGAGAACTTTTGACTTTAAAATTTTTATATTGCATCTTCATTGAATTAATAGAAAAACATTGATAATGTATAAAACAATTTTTTAAGATATTTTGTTTTTTGTAGAGAACTTTTGACTTTAAACGTTTTATATTGCACTTTCATAAAGTTAATAGAAAAACATGGATGATGTGCATTTAATTAAGAAACATAATTTTTTTTTAAATGTATTCACATGGTTATCATACACACTAGTATCTTATGGTATATAAAATTTCTTTAATACATTTTTGCTTGGGATTGATTTGGTATAGATTATGGTTTCATAATGAATTTTGATTGATTTTAATGAGAAGAAAGGAGTGTTCTATGATAAATATATTTTTTTCTTTTTCATAAGAGTTCATCTACATAGTCATTCTAATCTAGTTCTCTTGCAATCATAAATAACCCACCTATTTCCATTTAGAGGCCATTACTTTTGTATCATTCATCTAATACAAGACTCGTCATAATTGGCTTGAAGTGGACCACATGTTCCTAGTGGCACCCAAGGCACTTGGAATGTACCTTGCTCATCGAACATGAAATTAAATACACCCTATGTAAATAAATTAATCATAGGGAAACATGCACACGAATTTATCCATGCAATTAACAAGATAATAAAACCGTGAATGCATGCATTTCCAACAAACATAATAGCATTCAAATTAACATTTACACAACAGAATAATCCATATAAAATACCGAAAAAAAGTATCTTTTAATGGTTGAACCAATTGATTGCATAGAGGGGACGTTCCTCCCATCCATAGACATTGCTTTTCAATTTATCTCAACAATAGGCTACTCTCGATCTAAGACTATAATTCCACAAGGAGGCCTGGGCCTCTTGTGATATAGGTGGATACTGGTGGCCACCCACCTATTCCACTAATTCATATTGGTTCCACATCTTGGTAGTTTTTCTACAATTTTTTGGGTCCCAAAATTTTGGGGCTGGTTTGAGGCCATAAGCAATGTTTTTTTGACATGGAAGTGCCTAAAATATGTCATAGGAATGTATTGAGCCATTCATAATGTGTACTTGTTGGCTAAACCTTTCCAATGGACTATTGAGTGCCCCAAACATAGATAATATGCAAAACCAATGCCCCAGGGAACATGATGTATCAACTAACCACATCGGGGCCAACAAACCTTTTGGTGTTTCATATTCTAGGGTTAGGTTTTTGGATGTTTATGGTTTTCTCATTGATGGTTTATGTCAAAATGCCTTTTCAGCCTCTTTGTAATCAACTTCTTGTGAATGAGTGCAATCGACACATCTCTCTCTTCAGGAGTAAGCTACCACCATTCTAGTTATTTTGTATGCTTTGCATTTTACAGTCTTTTGTATTCCATTCATTAATAGAATCTGAGTTAACTATATCCCTATGTTTCTTGAAATATCTCTGTGTTTTTCCTTTTTATATATTTTCCTTCATTTTGTTCTCAATATAATCCATATAAGTGGTATCAAAGCAATCTGATCCTTTTCGTTTCTTAGTGCATGTCCCTGACAAAGTCAGGGTATAGAGAGTTGGATCTCAAGCTAGTTTCTCTTGAGGACAACCACTCTTGTTATCCCAAGCGACCTCCCATGGTAGAAGAAAAGAGAGATGAAGGAGCATGAGATCTTATCAAACTATTGCTCAAGGAATCCCTCATGCAACAGAGGAACGAGATGATGGACAGTTTCTCCTAGATCTTCGACAACTGCCAACAACGACGAAGACACCTTCAACCAATAGTCACTACGAAGGTGTGATTCCCTTCAAGTTACAAGTTAACTTTGATATTCCTTTATTTGAAGGCTATATAGACATCAATGCTTTGAAAAAATGGTTAGGTATACTAGAAGGTTATTTCTCTGTCCATAATTTTTTCAACAATGAAAAAATCACCTTTGCTCTCCTTAAAGCTCTTCCCCATGTTAGAGATTTGTGGGAAACTTACTATGAGAAACATGCCAGAGATGAGTCTAAAATTTTTGGGCCAGAACCCACTTGGGTGACTTTTGTTGATGCCCTAAAGGAGAAATACTACACTATTAGAAACTACGATGAACAATACACGAGATGGAAAACTTTGCATCATGAGAGAGACTAGACAGAGTCAGAGTAAACCAACATCTTCCATACCTTTCACACAAAGTTGGGTATTAAAGACTCAGAGAAGTACCTGGTCTGAAATACCACAGTGGCCTACATAGGTACATCCAAACAAATATGCAGTTCTTGGACACCTCCTCATTGGCAGTCGCTTAATGATATGTTTTCAAGATCGAGCAAAAGTTCAAGAAAAAGAATAAGAGAGATTTTAGTTTTGTAAACCCATTGTAACAAAAGAACGAGAAAGATGGCCCTAACTCCTATAATAAAGGATATAGCAAGGATGGCTATCCCCAATACAATTAGTTCAAGTCACAAGCAAAGAAGGGTAATGAGAAGTCGAAGAAGGACACTAGAAAGTGGTGTCAATTCCACAAAAACTTTTGGAAAAACATCGGTGAATGTCGCTTAAAAAATAATTGGTAGATGAGATGAAAGCATCATATTCGGATGCTGAATCAAACTCTGATTTGAAACCAGATAGGGGAAAATAGATCATTGAAGCAGAACCCAATGTCACCATCACTACCACAAAGTCCTAGCCAGAGGAACTAGAGGATCCTAAATAAGGGGAGCACCTCTTCCACTCACAGATGTGGGTGAAGGGGACCCCACTCCATTTTATTTTTGATAACAGTAACCAAAAGAACCTAATCTAAGCATAGTTCTTCAAGAGGTTAAACCTAACAACGAGGCCACACCCTCAACCAGACACCATCGGTTGGCTTAGCTAGGGATGATACATCCACGTCAGCCAACAATGTCACCTACACTATGACATCAATCCCTTCAATGATGAGTTATTGTGTGATGTTTCTCCACTTGAAGTTTGTGATCTTATTTTATGACAACCATATATGTGGAAGCATCATGATGTTTATGAATCTAGGTCCTGCGGTGTCATTATTATTTTGGGAGGTCAAATCTATAGGGTACCAAAGGAAATCCCAACTACTGTGGTCTCTTTAGTCTTAGTGAAGCAGTGTAGAAAGGTGATTTCTTAGAACAAGATATTTTCCTCTTTATTTTATGGCTAGAAGGTGAATAAAATATCACTGCAACCACCAAAACCTCTACACGAGGTCTCTCTACACAATAGAAGCAGGTGGAAAATGTAGTAGAAGAACACATTTACATATTTTCCTCACTTACTGGGGTTCCCTTGCATTATTAGGTAAATCACTCAATTGATTTGACACTCGGTGTTCCTCTTCCCAAAGGCCCCATATATATGCACTCTATTATGGAGAATGAAGAAATCAAATGCCAGATCCAAGATCTAATTATGAAAGGCCATATTATACCAAGATCCTCACCTTCTGGGAGCCCAATTGTTCTAGTACAAAACAAGGACATGACATGATGACTTTGTATTGATTACAGGTCCCTAAAGAAGTTCACATTCAAGAAATGATACCCAATCCCTCAGATTTATGATATTCTATATCAACCCAAAGGTGTAAAAATTTTCAATAATATTGATATGAAGTTAGGCTACCCCCAGGTGTCGATTGAGAAAACTTATGTATGGAAGACAACCTTCAAGTCTAAAGAAGGTCTCTTCAATTGGTTGGTCATTCCTTTTGGCTTAACTGATTCTCCAACCACATTCATGTAGATGATGAATGATATATTATGACCATTCACAAACTCCTTTTTGGTTGTATATCTCGATGACATCCTCATATTTAGAAAAAAACTAGGAGGAACATTTGAAGCATATTCAATAGGTCTTGGGCAACCTGTGACAACACAAGTTATATGAAAATTTAGAGAATCTTTCTTTTGGAATGAAGAGAATTCAATATCTGGGATACATCGTGGATGAGCAGGGTGTGCTTGTGGATCCATCCAAGATCCAATTCATTCATGATTGGCTAGCCCTAAAGACACTGATTGAGCTATGCAACTTCTTGAACCTCACCAAATTCTACCATAGGTTGATGTTGGGGTTCTCTCATATCTCTTGGGGACCTAACCCAAGTGACCAAGGGTGGAGCCAAGGCCAAGTTTTTTTGGGTTGCAACACAATAAAAGGCATTTAAGGATTTGAACTCCTGCATCTACTCAACACCAATCCTTATTCTACCATACCTACAACAATCATTAGAGATTGAGATATATGCATCAGATTATGCCATCGATGTAGTCCTCACTCAACATGGACATCCGATGGCCTGTCACAGTGAAACACTATCTGATGTTGTTCACAGATACCCCACCTATGATAAAGAGATGTACTCCATTGTGTAGGCATTTTGATAATGGAAGCATTACCTTATCGAAAAGGAAATGTTCATCCACACTGATCACAAGCCTTTTCAATTCATGCATAGATAAGGAAAGTTACATAATTATTGAAATTAGAAGTGGTCCACGTACCTACAAAAATTCCACTTTAACATCAAGTACAAGAAGGGAAGCAACAACCATGTTGTAGACTGCCTTAGTCAACCCTCGATTGTGGCATAACCATAGTTCTCAACTCCTGTGTGAATGATACCTCCAGGTGGCTACAATTATACAACAATGACTCTGACTTTACTGCTACCTATCATACATTGAGCGCATGAAAAACACTTCTAGACTTTCATCTCCAAGATGGACTGCTATGCCATTTGAGCCATATCTATGTTCCTTCAAGTGAGCATGCAAATTCTATTTTGGAATGCCATTACATTCAAGCAGTAGGACACTTTAGCATGGAAAAAACAGTGGTGGTACTACAAAATCATTTTTATTTTCCGAAGCTCCAACAAGATGTTAACAATAATATCAGATCCTTCTCTAACCATGCCATTGTCAAACCTACCATTAATAAATAGGGGCTATATGCCCCTCTTCCTACTCTTGAAAATACTTGGGAGTCCATCTCCATGGATTACATGTCTAGTCTACCTTCAACCAAGCATGGTAATGACTGTGTCTTCATGGTTGTTGATTGATTCTCTAATATGGAAGTTTTTTCACCCTCCAAGAAGAGCATCACATTCAAGGCCACTACTAAGCTCTTCTTTGAGTGTTTTTGGGTTCATTTTGGGCTCCCACGAACCATTATTTTAGATCAATAAAGTAGGTTCCTAAGTACTTTTTGGTCCAACCTATGGTCGATGATGGACACCAAGTTGACCAAATTGGCTACCTTCCACCCATAGACTGATGGAAAAATAAAGGTAGTCAATAGGATGATTGTTCATATCCCAAGTATGTTAAATTACAAACATCCACACACATGGGATGAGAGCCTTACTTATGTTCAACATAGGTATAATAGATCCCTCCATAGCTGTATTGGCCATATCCCCTTTCATGTGTGCTTGGGGTTGTAGCCATTGGACTTCATGGACGTAGCTCTTCCCATTACAGTTGCATAGGAAGATTCCTCCCATGCTCAGATTGAGGCTAATTGAGTAGCCAAATTTGTTGAATGAATACCATACATCCAAAAACAAGTTTAGGATATTTTGCAGAAATCCAATGCCAAGTACAAACAATGCCACAATCATCATCAGATAACACATAAGTTTCATGTGGGATATAAGGTATCATTGCATTTGCAGAAAGAGAACCTCAAAATACCCCACTGGAAGCTCCACTCACTTCGATATGGGCCTTACACCATCACCAAGGTTTCAGGTGAGAATTATTTTGAATTAAGTATTCCCCCTTTCCTTGGCTTGCACCCCATATTTAATGTGGAATTTCTTCGACCATATTTTACACCTCTTCTAGACACTTCAAATGTGGTCGAGCACTTGGGCCCTAAAAAAATAAATCTTGACTACATTGAGAAGGCGACAATGGGTTGGATCATGGACACCAAGACAAAGGGCACCTAGCAACAAAACATCCAACTCTATTCAGTCTTCAAAGTAAGGCAACTTCTTCACTAGGGAAAGTGGCCCACCAGGATTCAGATTCAACGTAAGTTTTCCCATCTGATGGAGGAACTTAATGCAATTTATGTGGATACTGATGGCCTCCCACCTGTTCCACTAATTTAGAATGGTTCTACATCTTGGTGGTTTTTCTACAGTTTTTTGGGTCCCAAACTTTTGGGGTCATTTTGAGGCCCTAAATGATGTTTTTTTGATGTGGAATTTCCCAATCATGCCATAGACATCTCTTGGGCCATTCAAAATGTGTACTTCTCAACTATACCTTTATAATGAGCTACCGAGCACCTCAAATAGAGATCATATGAAAAATTAACTCCCCCATGAATTTGATGTATCAACTAAACACATCGGGGCCCACAAAACTTTTGGCGTTTCATATTCTAGGGTTAGATTTTTGGATGTTTAGGGTTTTCTCATTGATGGTTTAAGTTAAAATTCATTTTTTACCTCTTTTTAATCAACTTCTTATGAATGAGGATAGTCAATACATCTCTCTCTTCAAGAATAATATACCACGATTCTAGCTAGTTTGTATGCTTTGTATTTTATAGTCTTTTTCATTCCATTCATTAATAGAATATGAGTTAACCGTATTACTATGTTTCTTGCAATATATATCTATGTTTCCTTATTATATCTCTGCCTTCATTTTGTTCTCAATATAATCCATATCATCTTGGATCTCCACTCTCCACTTTCAGTAGCCCAAAACCCAGGTTCTACTTGAACAACAGCTCCAATCCACCAACTCTCTTCCCTTCAATTTTCACAACCTTCCTTCCCACTTCCCTCCAGGGATCTAATGGAATTGTTGTTGGACACACCTACCACACTTAGAGGGGGGGCTGAATGAGTGTGGGGATCTTTTTCCCAAAACTTCCTTCTTACACAAAACTCATTAGTTAGCATTCACCATTTACTCATTACTCATTGTTGTCATTAATAATCAGTTATATGTGAATACATATCAGCAACATGTATCATCAATATATCATCAACAAATCATCTCCACAAGGAACACAAGATGTATGTACAATTTATTTATTTATTATGGACTTCAATCCGAGGGTTTTTCAACAACAACTGAATAGAGTACAACTCTACAAGAGCACCAAATCTATATGCAAGACTCAACTTACATTCTCAGCACCAACTGAGATGTGGAAAAAATCCTCAACATATATCAATCTATACCATAAACAAGTGCATCAACCATGCACCAACCTGTGCCAAACAACATGTAAACAACCTGTACCATAAAAAAGTGCATCCAACCATGTACAAAGTATATACCAATCACGTGTCAACTACTCATCAACAATTACTCATCAATATGTACCAACATCATCAACTATCCACCTCATGTATGTGCCAACTCATCAATTGCTTGTCTCAATTGTGACTAGTTTTGGATTAGTCAACAACCCTAACTTGAAATAATCATAACTTTGTCCCTGTAATAAATAAATATCTAAAACTAATACACAATTTTCTTGATTGTTTTTTATTCAATTCATCCAGGTGTCACTACTTGGAACCTCTCAGAAAAGGATTTATAGCAAAAATGGCACACCTTGTTGAATCCTGGCTTATTCTAGAGAGTGACCTTGTAGAGAATGCCCCACACAAAAAAATTGTTGAATTGATCTGAAACTATTACAAAGAATACTAAAGCCTATACTCTAACCAACACAATTGGTCTCACTAAATTTGGATCTTTTATTAATAAGTTATGACATGTTTACCTGAAACACTTGTTTTAGACTAGTTTCGGGACTAGCCACAAACCCTAATTTCCACGGAGTGTATCTCCAAAAATACAATGACCCACAAGATGATTTTTTTACAAAAAATACTTGGATATGTTTCCTCAATGTAATAGAAATTTCATGGTCTGAATCATTATAGAAAAAAAAATTATTACAAAAATGGTGAGATGACCTGTAAATAACATACCTTAGAAAGCATCATGAAAAGAATTCATCCTCCCTTGAATTTTGGCCCTCTTTTCTTCACCTTCTCTCTGAAATTCAGCTTAGATATCCTTTGGTTACCTCATTCACCTATATATATCCAATATTCTCAAGTTTTCCACACCAAAAATGCTCAAGAAGCTCTCATAAGAAGCTCTCCACCAATACTCCAAAAGATATTCTCACAAGAAGCTCTCCATTGATCCACAAAAAGGATGATCTACAAGAGACCATTGCTATCTTATTTATACTTTCATCCTCTAGGTCACCTAGCCCATTTTTAGGTCACTTAACCCATTTCTAGGGCACTTAACCTATTTTCCTTATTTTAGGGTTAACCACTTTCCATAAATAGAAAGTTCTCCAATACTTTATCATTTAAATATTCCGTTTTGATTTTGTCACCTTACTTTATCATTTCTTGATTTTGTCACTTCTCTTTATTATTTAAATAATCCACCTTGACGTTGTCACTTTACTTTATCATTTAAATAATGATTTATTCTTTTAGGTCACTTTGATTTCTTTGACATTGGGTAATATTCCTTCTTGATTTTGTCACCTTACTTTATCATTTCTTGATTTTGTCACTTCTATTTATTATTTAAATAATCCACCTTGACTTTGTCACTTTATTTTATCATTTAAATATTGATTTCTTCTTTTAGGTCACTTTGACTTCTTTGACCTTGGGGGATTCAAGCCTTCATGTGGGGATCCTTCATCTTCGTAAGGCCATAACTCTCAAACCATGAGGATTTGTGTGACATTCCACATACCACCGGAAATGGCATGACAAACACTATCCATATAGGATAGTTTAACCAACAATTTCCTTGATCTTCATCTCATTATTCCACATACAAGCATGGGTCCTCCAACCATTCTTCTAGGATAACTCAATCCGCAAAACATCTTCTCGTGAGAGATTTCACCATAAGGGGACCACTTTGGAGTTCATACATTTGTGCACCTTATCAATCATGATAAGACAATAATGAGAGGATGGGTCCTCCAACCATTCTTATAGGATAACTCAATCCACAAAGCATCTTCCCGTGAGGGCTTTCACCATAAGGGGACCACTTTGGAGTTCATCCATTTGCGCACCTTATCAATCATGATAAGACAATAATGAGTCATGTATACATTTTTCCAACAATGCATCATATACCAATGAAACCACATCGATCCATGTTCATCATGTATCGATGACAACTCATTGATCCATATTCATCATATCAATGGCAACTCATTGATCCATCTTCATCTATTCATTCTCATCAAGGACAATACATATTACATTACATCAATCATCAATCAATCAATCCTTTGGTATCAATCAATCAATGACATCAATCAATCAAACCATTGGCATCAATGACAACATGATCCAACAATCTCCCCCTTTGGCATTGATGACAATACCAATATTGATGTCAACACCAATTACCAATTATTGATGTTAACACCAATTACCAATTATTGATGTCAACATGTAGATAAGGCATGCTCTACATCAATAGTCAATGTGACTATCTCTCCCAGTCAATAATCATCAATCACATCAATGTGACTATCTCTCCCCCTTTGACATCAGTGGAAAAGGGCCATTTTCCTCTTGGGGTTGCTCCCCCTGCTTGAAATTTCCTTTGGGTTGATCCCCTTGTATGAGTGCCTTTGATATTCCTCTGAATAATCTCTCCCCTTTTGAACAAGGGATATCACTATGAAAATGCATCAAACATACTCCCCCTATGACCATCGCTCTTCCTAGAATTATGCCTCTATGCTCTTTCTTCAAATATAGGGCTCCTTTTTAGGTATGCATCTGATAAATATCTCCTCCTAGAATCATGGGATGAGTAATGACTCCCCCTATGGGTATTTTTCCCCTATATTCTCTACGAGATGAACAATGTGCTACCATATAACAATCCTTGGACATGTTCATGCATCAAACTCATGATATACCAAGCATCATGAAGAAAAATATATGTCAACAATGAAATAAAGAATCATGAGAAAAATATCAACCAAGCACATCCTATACAAAAATGTGTGCTCATCATGAAAAACACCTATGTTCATCAACCATGTACATCAACAGCATGCAATGTGCCAAAAAATATCTTCCATGGAATGTATCAATCATATGCCCTTATCAATATGCCAACATGTGCATCCACCAGTATGCCAACCATGTGCATCCACCAATATGCCAACCATGTGCATCTACCAATATGTCAAACAATGTATCATATCACTCATGATATGTCTCTGTCATGAACCAAGTGCCACAATCATGTATTTCAAACAAATGTTAATTGTTGTGCTAATCAAGTAGTACCAATGGTGTAGTATTATCAAGAATATGCCATCTATGAGTGTACCAAACATGTATCAATTATAAATCAAGATATAAATCATCAATGATGTACAGCATGATCACCTCATCAACTCACCAACCACATGTCCTAATGTGCGGCCCATCCATATGATAAATGCATGCATCAAGCTTCCCAACAAGTAAGCTTCCAATACATCATCAAGATATATCACATAACCAAGGTGTCATAACCATCATTGTTCTTCAACAAAAAATGCATCAATCCATGTTCATGGGTTAGTGCCATGCACCCAAGATTTTATTTTACATCAGCACCTTACATAATCCAATATAGAATCATGAAAAACCTACAGCAAAATAGTGTCATAACTTGCAACAAACCATGTAAGACCCTGCATCACAAAGTTATATCATCACATCAAGATTCAACCCATCTGCATAGCCTTTTTCCCAAGGCTTTTTCACATATACATAGTCTACTGCACAGGCATCTCGCATATGTACGTGACCTATACAAGGTCAGCCAACGTATGTACGTGACTGATACCACTGTCACCCGTGTATGCCTCAGTAGATGATACTTTTGAACTTCCCTTCAATATTTCATTTTGTTCTAGCTGCTTTGTCTTCTTCACCCACTTCTATAGTTGTTCCTGCTCCTCGGAACTTGAGCTGTGAGCATCCATCTTCTCAAAGATGTCTCCCTTCCTTACTTCATTCCTTCTTCTAGCCATTCTATGTGAAGTCCTCATCATGGACTTTCTTCTTGTGTTCCAACACTCCTAGGATTTGTGTCCAAACCCACTACAGCTGTAGCATCTAATGGTGTTACAGTGAACAAAAATGTGTCCTACTTGATCACATCTCTAACACCTCATGGTGTTATAAAATCTTCCATTATATCTCCTTTCATAATATCTACATTCAAAAGCTTTGGGACCATATCCATTACATGAATAACAATTCCCATGAAAAATACTTTCATACCTTTGCTTTGGTGTCCCAAGAATAGCTTCTTGATGTTTTCCTTGATTTGTTCTTTTGAGATTTTCTTTGCCTTGTGTAGATGGTTGTTTTGCAACATTGTCTTCCTTCTTTGACAAACTTACTTCATGCTTCTTTGAGGTGATTTCTTTAGCATGTGTAGCTTCCTTTTTGTATCCAAGACCTTATTTATCATAGGGTGATCTTTGACTTTCCAAGATCTCATCCAATATTAGTGAGCTATTCAAGAATTTATTTGACTTCTCCACTTTCTTTCTAAGATCAACAATTTCAGCTTCTAACTTACAACATGACTCTTCCTTTTATTTTATTTGATTCTTCAATAGTTCTTCTACCCTTTTGGCTTCTTCAATTTGTTGGCATGTTTACAGGTAGGTGTGCTTGTCATTGATGTAAATCTCAGAGTATGTAGCGATGGAAAAACAGGGACAACATAAGCTCAGGAGGATTAGAGTAGAGTCGCATGCAGTGCGTAGGTGTGCACCAGGGACGAGGTTAACTCATTGCCAAATATTAATAGAGATAGCATACTCAAGATCTTAGACGGATCAAAGGTCGAGGCCTTTGACACTTAGAAATTACTCCAAGTCAGGAGAATGTGTAAACTCGAGAGGAGAAGTGACAGTGATCATTGGATCCCATTGAGAATTCTCGATGACCATCATATATGAATTTAGATAGGTCGAGTGCGCATATGGAGGACATATCTCGGGTGTTAGATCCGAGCGTGGGGGACCATCGTTGGATCCAGGAGAACTTGCACGCTCTTTAAAGTGCTAGGAGAAGTGGAATTACAAAATCTCGAAACAGGCAAATCAACCGGAATTTTGGATACTAGGAGTTGGAGGAGTCAAGAGTTGAGACTCTTCATCATAGGAGTCTCGAAGTGCCGAAATGTGAAACGTCGAAAATCCTGAAACAGGCACATCAACCAGAGTTTCGAATACTGAGAGTTGGAGGAGTCAAGAGTCAAGACTCTTCATCATAGGAGTCCCAAAGTGTCGAAATGTGAAATGTCAAAAATCCTGAAACAGGCACATCAACCAGAGTTTTGGATACCAGGAGTTGGAGGAGTCAAGAGTCGAGACTCTTCATCACAGGAGTCCTGAAGTTCCAAAATGCGAAACGCTGAAAATTTTGAAATAGGAACATCAACTAGAGTTTTGGATATCGGGAGTTGGAGGAGTCAAGAGTCGAGACTTTTCATCATAGGAGTCCCAAAGTGTCGAAATGCGAAACGTCGAAAATCCTGAAACAGGCACATCAACCGGAGTTTCGGATACCTGAATTTGGAGGAGTCAAGAGTCAAGACTCTTCATCACAGGAGTCTCGAAGTGTCGAAATGAGAAATTGCGAAAGGCACTAACAACTAAACTCCATTTCAGAGATCACGACTTGGAGAATCGAGATGCCTCGCAATAGGAATTTGCGACATATGAAATCGCAAAATGGAGAAATGTGAAATGTCGAAATGATCGAAGCTAGTCCAGCTAAGCTCCTTTTTCGGAGTTTCGGGGATCGTGACATGGAGCGTCAAGATAACTCTTCACCACAGGAATGCAGAAATGCCAAAATGTTGATGTAGCCGGTGGTCATCGCCGGTGGTCACATAAGTGGAAGGAGCTAGCATAGCTAGGCTCCATTTCAAGGTTCACTCTGTAACTGCTAGAAACCACTAATGGTTTCTACCAGAGGACTCGAAGAGACTTTAGTGTGATTGCCAAAGGAGCTGAAGAGTCTTAAGGCATCTACCAGTGGAATGAAGATTGTTCATAGAGGTGATTGACAGATGGAGGAGAATTCAAGCCTGTAACTGCAACAGAGGGGATGATCTTGACTATGATAGAGAAGACAAAGAGTCTCGACTAGCGAAGGAATCTCAGCATAACACCCAGTGATGATGAACACATGGGTTTAATGGCCAGAGAAGATGAAGATTTTCAATGATGATCAAGCAGAGCACTCGACATGGGAAGAGAATGCAGAAGCATTGTGCATAGAGGATGCAAAAGATGCATAGAGAGCATATATACACAGAACAGAGAAGAGATGAGTGTTGTTGTTGAGAGTGATTCAGGCATGTAGAAGGAGGCAGTGTGCAATAGCTTAAATACATATAAGAGGAATGGTGCATTGAATGGACATGGCGCACAAAGCATAAAAGGTAGAAGAACAGAAAGCACAAGGTATGTGTGTAGGAAGACAATGAGGCAGACAGAGCGGGGAAGTGTAGCAGAACAGTGATGAGAGTGGTAAGCCATTATTGAACATNCTTTAATAACTTTTAGTAGAAAATATTCATATTTCAGGGTGGTAGGAAGGTGCTAGGGAGGATTGTTGTCCTCAAAGGTTCAAGTGGGTGCTTGAACATAGGGAGTTGTAGCTTCCATCTAGTTGCGCCAGAAAAACCAGGGTGGCAGGGTGGTGTAAGGGAGAACTGTTGTTCTCTGTTATATAGGTTGGTGCTTCCATCTAATTGGTTCTGGAACATTTAGGGAGTTGTTGCTTCCTTCTAGTGGGTGCTAGAGAAATCAGGGAGTTGGTGCTTCCTTCTATTGGGTGCTAGAGAAACCAGGGAGTTGGTGATTTCTTCTAGTGGGTGCTAGAGAATACAGAGAGTTGGTTCTCTCAGCAAGTAGCAGCTTGCAAAACAGAGGTTGTAGCCTCATTATGAGTTGGTGCTCATAAGTATGATAATGTACGGAATGTAAAGAATACTTATCATATAAAGAAGAAGAGGTTTTTACCCTTTATGGATTTCCTCAGGAAATATCTGTCTCTGTGTATCTCATATGTGTGAATGATGTTGAATGTTCTATTGCTTACATCCATGCATTACTGTGATTGTTATTAAGTGCTCTGCAAAGAGTTTAAAATAAGCATAATTGTTTAAGCAGGGTAACAACTAATTCAACCCCCCCCCCTCTTAGTTGTCCAACAATTGGTATCAGAGTGGGCCCCTTTTATCTAAGGGTAGATCCTAGAGCTTAAAAATTTCAAGCCATGAAGGAAATTCAACTAATAAGGCCCCTATGTTCAATGGAACAAACTTTGCCTTCTGGAAAGTTAGAATGAGAACCTACATAATGGCTTCAGGTGCAGATGTCTGGGATGTGGTAGATACTGGTTATATAAAACCAGTTGTACTAGCTAATAAGGATGACAAGCTAGAATTTAGCTTCAACGCTAAGGCTATGAATTCTATCTTGAATGGGCTTGTAGAAGCAGAATTCGTAAAAGTTATGCACCTAGGAACTGCCAAAGAAATGTGGGACAAACTCATTAGCAGTTATGAAGGTAATGAGAAGGTAAAGGACGCTAAGCTTCAAATCTACAGAGTATTGTTTGAACAATTAAAGATGAAAGAAGATGAAACTGTTGGAAAATACTTTCTGAGAGTTGAAGAACTGGTAAATGCAATGAAAGAACTTGGTGAAAAAATTAGGAACCTTCTTTAGTTCAGAAAATTTTGAGATCTCTACCAGATAGGTTCAACCCAAAGGTCTCTGCTATAGAATAACTTAATGATCTAAAAACCTTGGAGTTTGATCAACTTCTAGGAACATTGACTACATATTAAATGAGAATAGTTAAAGATAAACCCACTTCCAGATAAGCATCATTTAAGGAAGACAAGAATGAGGATTCTGAGCCTGATGAAATTGAAGCAAAATTTGTGAAGAGACTGAAGAAGGGATCAGGAAAATACAAAGGTAAAATGCATTTCAAATGTTTCAACTATGGTAAGATAGGTCATTTTGCAAATAAATGTCCTCACAAAAGAAAGGATCAGACATGTGATGATGAGGAGAAGCACAAACACAAAAATTTATTTAAAAAGAATAATTTTAAGAAGAAAAGTCTTTGTGTAAACAATGATGATGATCCTTCAGATGATGAAGACAATGACTCCTCTATTGAATTTAAACTAAATGACTTCATACTTATGGAAAAAGTGGATTATGATAATAAAATCACAGGAAGTGAGGCTAATGAAGAAGAAGCTGTGGTTGATATGGAAGGAGAACTGATCAGTGCACTAGAAGAGATTGACAGACTCATAATTAAGAACATAAAGCAAAAACAACTGTTGATACAGTTCGAGAAAGACAATAAACAACCTGATGAAGACTTTGCCCTACTAAAAGTGGAATTACAAGAGAGAAAGAAAATCAAGGACATTTTGAAACAACAGTTATCAGAAAAGAAGGCAAGATGTAAATCTTTGGAAGAAGAAGTAGTGAAAACTAGGAAAGAGTTGGAGAAGTTTCAAGCCTTGTATCATCAGAATCTGCCAAGTATCAAAGCCTCAGAAGGATTAGCCACCATTCTAAAACAGCAAACGAATCCAAAGCTAAAAACTGTTTTGGGTTATGAAGAGGGATTAAGTAGTGGTCAGACAAGAAACAAAGAATCCATCAAGTTTGTCAAATCTACAACCAATGACAACAACAAACATGCAGAAACAAAGGAAGACAATCAGCTACCCAGGAGGAGTAAAGAAAAAGGTGCCAGGACTGAATCTGTAGAACAAAGAAATAATGCATTCCCTACTCAAGGAAATCATCAGCATGGAAGAAATTGACCTGCTTAAAGAAGACAAACATTTTCTAGGTACCAAGGATTTTTCTATAGATATTGTTTTTTCTGCTCTAATTTTGGTCACAAAGCTATAAACTGTTCTTTAAAATTTAGATATGAGCAAGAAAGACATTCAGGGTATAGATATCTGCCATAACAAAGAATGAGATAGCCAAGTAACAAACCACCACAGACTGCAGATCACTTGATGGATGGGAAAAGGACACAGGTTAAGCATAACAATCGTTATGATCCTTTATTCGATGAACCAGAATGTTACATATGTCATAACTGTGGACATAAATCTGTTGATTGTCGCATAAGAAACTATGAACTAGATTTGAATTCCCGTAGTGAAAATGTCAAGGTTTGGAAGAAGAAAGAAAATGACAAGTGTGGATTAGTGTTGTCAGCTCAAAGACAAATGAAGCCTTGGTATATAGACAGTGGATGCTCCAAACATATGACGGGAGACAAAGGTAACTTTCTATCTCTAAGTGAAAGAAAATCAAGAAACGTAACCTTTGGAAATGATGCTCCAGGTAAAATAAAGGGTAAAGGGATGGTGAGTTTAAGTAATGGAAAATGAAAAGCCCAAGATGTTCTTCTTGTAGATGGGATGAAACATAATCTGCTCAATGTAATTCAAATGTGTGACAGAGGATGTGAAGTGGTGTTCATGTACAAGGACTACAAAATAAAGTCTGTAAACTCAGGACAAGTGGTGGCCAAAGGCATAAGGACAGAAAATAATGTATATGTGCTGAAAGAAGATAGAGAAGAGTGTCATTTAATCAAACATGATGAAAGCTGGTTATGGAATAGGAGACTTGGACATCTAAAATTTGACCACTTAATCAAGCTCAAAAATCTTGAGGCAGTAAAAGATCTTCTGAGAATATCAAAGCCCCAAGATTCTGTGTGTAAACCCTGCCAAGTAGGAAATCCAACCAGGACACAGTTTAAGTCCAAGAGCTCTACTTCAACAGAGAAACCACTCCAACTAGTTCATATGGATTTATGTGGACCATTAAAACAGGAAGGCATAGGGAAAGAAAACTACTTCATGTTGATTATTGATGATTACTCCAGACTTGCTTGGGTTGCCTTTATCAAGGAAAAAGCTGAAGCATTTGAGAAGTTTAAAATATTTAAGGCTTTAACTAAGAATCATACAGGCAAGAGGTTAAAGGAAGTAAGATCAAACAGAGGAGGAGAATTTATGTCAAGTGATTTCAAGGAATTCTGTGATAAGCATGGGATCAAGAGAGAATACACAATCCCAAGAACTCCACAACAAAATGCAGTAGTTGAGAGGCAAAACAGAACAGTGCAGCAAATGGCCAGGTCAATGATGAATGAGAAGAACATTGGTCAAACCTACTGGGTAGAATCAATACACATAGCGGTCCATGTTCTTAACAAATCCCACCTCAAACCACAAAGTGACAAGACACCTTATGAACTATGGTATGGGAGACCTTCTTCAATCAAACACTTCAAAGTCTTTGGGAGTAAATGTTACATAAAGAATAATGATGAGAACCTTGGAAAATATGATGACAGGGACTATGAAGGTATCTTCTTAGGGTATGCTACAAACAGTAAAGGATATAGATGCTATAATAAGAGGCTGTATAAAATGGTTGACTGTATTGACATAAAAGTTGATGAAGGAATCCCAGCAAGAGAAGTGTACAATAATGAGTCTTCTACAGAGGACACAACTAAAGCTGAAGATGAATAGGTCCAAGAATAAGAAAACGAAGACTTTGAATCAGATGAAGACACAGATACTCAGACAGACTCAAATCAGTAGACAACTTCAAATTCCTCCTCCATAATCACTCAAAAGAATCATCCTACAAGTCAGATAATTGGTGAAAAAGAAAAAGGTGTACAAACCAGGAGAAAGATAATCAAAAACACTGAACAATCACATATAGATTTCATATCCATGCTAGAACCCAAGAATTTTAATGAAGCTAGAAAATATGACCATTGGGTTAAAGCAATGAATGATGAACTTGATCAGATTGAGAAAAGCAATACATGGGAGATGGTTCATAGACTTGAAGGTAAAAATATCATTGGTTCCAAATGGATCTTTAAGAATAAGTTGAATGAGCAGGGACAAGTTTTTAGGAACAAAGCAAGATTGGTCTATAAAGGCTATGCTCAAATAGAAGGACTGGATTTTGATGAAACATTTGCGCCCATACAAATATTAGAAGCTATCAAAATATTTCTTGCCTATGCTTCTCATAAAAGGTTTAAAGTCTATCAAATGGATGTCAAGTCAGCTTTTCTAAATGGAGATTTAAATGAAGAAGACTATATGGAACAACCAGAGGGTTTCGAACTGTCTGATAACCCTGACTTAGTATGCAAGATGAAGAAAGATTTATATGGGTTAAAACAAGCCCCTCATGCCTGGTATCACAGACTGGATACATATCTCAAAGACAAAGGGTTCAAGAGAGGAACAGTTGACAACAATCTATATATCAAAACAGAGGATAATGATTTGCTCATCGTGTTGGTCTATGTAGATGACATCATCTTCGGATGTAATAAGGATTCATTGGTACACTAGTTTTCTTCTGCCATGGAGTCTGAGTTTGAAATGTCTATGATAGGTGAACTACCATTTTTTCTTGGTCTAAAAATTACTCAGAGGTCTGAAGGGATGTTCATTTCTCAAGAAAAATATCTAACAGAAATGTTGAAAAAGTTTCAAATGGAAGATTCTAAACCTGTGGGCACACCTATGGTTACTGGATGCAAATTAAGCAAGGATGATGACTTACCTGATATTGATCAAAGTTCATATAGGTCAATGATAGGCAGTCTGTTGTACATCACAACATCTTGTCCAGACATAATGCATGTTGTTGGAATGGTAGGAATATATCAATCTGCACCTAAACAAAGTCATTTGCTAGCTGTTAAAAGCATTTTCAGATATTTGAAAGAAATAATGAACTATGGCCTATGGTGTCATAAGAATAAGAATTTTCAATTATCAGTCTACTTAGATGTTGATTAGGCTAACTGCATGGATGAAAGGAAAAGCACGAGTGGAGGTGTGTTCTTCTTAGGAGATTCTCTAGTAGCATGGTTGAGTAAAAAGAAAGGTTCCATTTCTTTATCAACTACAGACATAGAGTACATTGTTGTTGCTACCTGTTTCACTCAAGTATTATGGATGATTCAGACACTTGTAGACATGGAGGTAAAATACGCTGCACCGATCCCAATTCATTGTGATAACACTAGTGTCGTCAGTGTGTCTAAGAATCCTGTATTCCACTCCAAGACCAAGCATATTCCCATAAAATACCATTTTATGAGAGAGCAGGTCACTAATCAGGTTGTTCATGTCCATTACATTCCAACCATAGAACAAATTGTAGACATATTTACTAAACCCCTAGCCAAGACACCATTTGAATATCTCCAACAGAAGTTGGGTGTCATCCTGTCTCACACCTAAGAGAGTCCATCCTGTTAGGGGGAGTTTTGTATTGATTGAATATCTGATACCTCCTAAAAATAATGCAACAGCTCAGGGGGAGCATGTTTTCTTTGACATTGATGTCAAGGTGGGAGAAAAGGAGTGGTCTAGACCGAATGCTACAGTTGGAGGTCCAAATAGATTAGCGCAGTCATTCAGGGTTTCCATCAATGCCAAAGCGGGAGATTGTTGGCATGTTTGTAGGTAGGTGTGCTTGTCATTAATGGCAAGATCAAAGTATGTAGCGATGGAAAAATAGGGACAACATAAGCTCAGGAGGATTAGCGCAAAGTCGCACGCAGTGCGTAGGTGTGCACCAGGGACGAGCTTAACTCATTGCCAAAGCTCAAGAGAGATAGCATACTCAGGATCTTAGACAGATCAAAGGTTGAGGCCTTTGACACTTAGAAATTACTCCAAGTCAAAAGGATCTGTAAACTCAGGAGGAGAAGCGACAGTGATCATTGGATACCATTGAGAATTCTCGATCATCATCAGATTTGAATTCAGATAATTCAAGCGTCCAGATGGAGGACAGATCTCAGGCGTTAGATCTGAGCACGAGGTCCAACCGTCATTGGATCTAGGAGAACCTGCACACTCTTTAAAGTGCTAGGAGAAGCAGGCTTACAAAATCCTAAAACAGGCAAATCAATAGGAATTTCGAATACCAGGAGTTGGAGGAGTCAAGAGTCGAGACTCTTCATCACAGGAGTCCCGAAGTGCCGAAATGTGAAACGACGAAAATATTGAAACATGCACATCAACCAGAGTTTCAGATATCAGGAGTTGGAGGAGTCAAGAGTCGAGACTCTTCATAATAGGAGTCTCGAAGTGCTGAAATGCAAAACACCGAAAATCCTGAAACAGGCACATCAATTGGAGTTTCGAATACCGGGAGTTGGAGGAGTCAAGAGTTGAGACTCTTCATCACAAGAGTCCCGAAGTGTCGAAATGCGAAATTGCGAAAGGTACTAACAACTAAACTCCATTTCGGATATCACGACTTGGAGAATCAAGATGCCTCGCAACAGGAATTCGCGACATGCGAATCACGAAATGGAGAAATGGGAAATGGCGAAATGATTGAAGCTAGTCCAGCTAAGCTCATTTTTCAGAGTTTCGAGGATTGCGACATGGAGCATCAAGATAACTCTTCACCACAGGAATGTCGAAATGTTTAAATGTCGATGCCGCCGGTGGTCACCGCCGGTGGTCACATAAGTGGAAGGAGATAGCATATTTAGGCTCCATTTCAAGTTTCGCTCTGTAACTGCTAGAAACCATTGATGGTTTCTGCTAGAGGACTCGAAGAGACTTTAGTGTGATTTCCAGAGGAGCTGAAGAGTCTCAAGGAATCTGCCAGTGGAATGAAGATTTTTCATAGAGGCAATTGACAGATGGAAGAGCATTGAAGCCTATAACTACAATAGAGGGGATGAGCTTGACTATGATAGAGAAGACGAAGAGTCTCGACTGCTAGATAGGCAAATGAATCTCGGCATAACACCCAGTGATGATGGACGCATGGGTTTAACGGCCAGAGAAGATGAAGAGTTGCAATGATGATCAGGCAGAGCACTCGACATGGGGAGAGCATGTAGAAGAATTGTGCATAGAGGATGTAGAAGATGCACAGAGAGCATAAATACACAAAACATAGAAGAGATGAGTGTTTCTGTTGAGAGTGATTCAGGAGTGTAGAAGGAGGCAGTGTGCAACAATTGAAATACACAAAAGAGGAATGGTGCATTGAATGGACATGGCGCAGAGATCATAGAAGGCAGAAGAACAGAAAGTGCAGGGTATGTGTGTAGGAAGACAGTGAGGTAGACAGAGCAGAGCAGTGCAGTAGAACAGTGATGAGACTGGTAAGCCATTGTTGAACATTATATCACTGTAATAAGTTTCAGTAGCAAATATTCATATTTCAGGGTGGTAGGGAGGTGCTAGGGAGGACTATTTTCCTCAAAGGTTCAAGTGGGTGCTTGAACACAGGGAGTTGTAGCTTCCATCTGGTTGCAGCCAGAAAAATCAGGGTGGCAGGGTGGTGCAAGGGAGAACTGTTGTTCTCTGTTATATAGGTTGGTGCTTGTGTGACTGGAAGTTTGTGCTTCCATCCATTTGGTGCTGGAACATTTAGGGAGTTGGTGCTTCCTTCTAGTGGGTGCTAGAGAAACTAGGGAGTCGGTGCTTCCTTCTAGTGGGTGCTAGAGAATCCAAAGAGTTGGTGCTCTCACCAAGTAGCAGCTTGCAAAACAAAGGTTGTAACCTAATTATGAGTTGATTATCATAAGTATGATAATGTACAAAATGTAAAGAATACTTATCATATAAAGAAGAAGAGGTTTTTACCCTTTATGGATTTCCTCAAGAAATATCCATCTCTGTGTATCTCATATATGTGAATGATGTTGAATGTTCTATTGCTTACTTCGCTGCATTACTGTGATTGTCATTAAGTGCTTTGCTTACTTCGCTGCATTACTGTGATTTTCATTAAGTGCTCTGCAAAGAGTTTAAAATAAGCATAATTGTTTAAGCACGGTAACAACTTATTCACCCCCCCCCTCTCAGTTGTCCAATAGGATTTGGGTCTTGAAATGAATAATAGTTTCAAAACTTTTGCTAATCTCATCATCTACCTTCATATCTTCTTTTTCATTCTTTAGTCTTTTGATATCTTCTTCCTTTTCTTCTAATTGAGTCTTACTATTTTCTTCTAGTTCTTTGAGCATTTCTTTTAACTTCAAGATGTGCATTTGAATCTTCTTGAGAAACCTTTTAGTGTTATCCGAAAGATAGTTATAGTCTATATAATTGTGGTCATTGCTATATAGACCTCTTTCAACTTTCTCTTTAAGCTCCAATAGTTTTTCCTCTACTTCTTCCATGGGATAACAATCAATCGTTTTTATCCAAACTACTTCTAGATTTTCTTCTTCACTTGTAGAGAAAAATTCAACATCATTACATTTTGAATTATTGAAATCAAGGGTTTGTGTAGAGTATTTACCTTTATTTGAAATGTGTTCAAGATATTCCCTTTTGTCAACATCATCACATGATTCTTTGCCTTCATTTCAAATGTCTTCAAGATCTTCCTTTTTTCCAACATCATCACTTTTAGAAATAATGCAACCAAGAGTTTTTGGAGATTCTTTACCTTCATGTGTTTTGATGGAGTTGTCTTCAATGCCTTTCTTCTCCTTCTTGCTTTGATATGTCTCCTCTAGCTTTAGCCATAGATCCTTGGTGGAAGTGCATTGTCCCATGCTTTCTTTAATAGGGCTTGACAATCCACTAAGAATGGTCTTGAGAGCCAATGCATCATTCTTTTTTCCTTCCCTTTGAGCTGCAAACTTTGACTTATTCTTGAACGGAACTGATCCACCAATGGCTGCCTTCCAAATGGCTTCTCCCATTGTCTTCAAATACACTCTCATCTCCATTCTCCAAGTAGAATAGTTTTCCTCATCAAGGATTGGTATTTCATCATCCATTTGTGTGTCTATGGATCTCCTTCAAGCTTGTTAAGGTTTGTAGTGAAGGCCTGCTCTAATTCCAATTGTTGGACACACCTACCACACTTAGAGG
>ML776940.1:888176-915003 GCA_009831015.1 Picea engelmannii | reverse complement strand
CTTTACTTTATCATTTAAATAATGATTTCTTCTTTTAGGTCACTTTGACTTCTTTGACCTTGGGGGCTTCAAGCCTTCATGTGGGGGTCCTTCATCTTCATAAGGCCATAACTCTCAAACCATGAGGATTTGTGTGACATTCCACATACGAACGGAAATGACATGACAAACACTATCCATCTAGGATAGTTTCACCAACAATTTCCTTGATCTTCATCTCATTATTCCACATACAAGCATGGGTCCTCCAACCATTCTTCTAGGATAACTCAACCCGAAAAGTGTCTTCCTGTGAGGGATTTCACCATAAGGGGACCACTTTGGAGTTCATCCATTTGTGCACCTTATCAATCATGATAAGACAATAATGAGAGCATGGGTCCTCCAACCATTCTTCTAGGATAACTCAATCCATAAACAATCTTCCCGTGAGAGCTTTCGCCATAAGGAGACCACTTTGGAGTTCATCCATTTTTTCACCTTATAAATCATGATAAGACAATAATGAGTCATGTATACATTTTTCCAACAATGCATCATATACCAATGAAACCACATCGATCCATATTCATCATGTATCAATGACAACTCATTGATCCATCTTCATCTATGCATTCTCATCAAGGACAATATGTATTACATTACATAATCATCAATCAATCAATCCTTTGGCATCAATCAATCACTTGACATCAATCAGTCAAACCATTGGCATTAATGAAAACATGATCCAACACTCGTTTGGCCATGAATATCACATATGGGGACTCTAGGAATTCCTAGCTGCTACAAAAGTTCTCACTCTAGCCTTCTTGAAGCTCTTGATACATTTCCTCAATAGGAAATGCACTTACAAGCTTACAACCTAATTATGGGCAGAAGACTTAGCCCTTTCCCGGTTTTTATAACACACAACATGGATGGTGATATTTCCCAACACTCAACTCTTCTCTTGTTGCAGAAAACCAACATGTAAAACCACCCAAAAAGGCACTTGAATTTCCTTTTTTTCTCATGCAAGCTTGAATTTCACATTTTCCAAAAGGTGGTTGTACTCAACCCATGTTGTCATAAATTAGGGTGTTGAACTTTCATTCCTACCACTCTTACATCACTTTAATATCTCTCTTGATATTGCAAAGGTAGTGACAACTATAAAATTTGTCTCTTGAAAGGAAACTATTCTATGGCTTAATTTAATTATCAATCCTAGGATTCGTTTATGAACTTATGAAACACTAGTGATGTATACACAGAACTAAGGATCTAAAGATTGATTGGTTCCTTATAATATTCCTAATAATAAATACAAATTATCTCATTCAAAGAAAGACTAAATTATAGAAAAAAATGAGATAAAGACAATTACTCTAATTGTATTTTGGTTTGGCTAGTGGCCACACTTTACTTTGGGATAGAAACTTGTTCCCTTGTATGCACTATATTGTGAAACACAATTTTACAATCATTTCATTATAAAATCAAACTTGCAAATAATTCCATTCAATACATACAAACAAAGTTCTAAACTAATATGGTAGCAATGAAAACAACCCTGTGTGAAGAATAAGATTATAAACATAAGTAAAATAGCATTACAACTTGATACATAGTCAACTGAAACAAAAGCATCAACTAATTTATCTACAACAAATTTGGCTTCGTACCTCTTGAAGTGGGCCTTCCAAAATACTCAACATACACACAACACTCAACTACAACACTATTAAAGAATGATTCATAGAAATGAAAGGCAAATTGTATGTATTACTTAAATACTGAAAGTTTTACAAAATATTCATACCATTCTCTCCATTCTTTATATATCCTCAATTGTGAGAACAATGTTATATATATAGTTTTAGATTGGAATTTTTACATGACTACTTCGAAACCAAAACATTTATAAAAACCACAAAACTTTGTAAAAATAACCAAACTGTTTATTACAAAGATGAAATATGCTACACTTTCAGAGCAAATTCATGGGATTAGATGCCAAAATGGTAACAACCAATGATTTCCATGGTCTGGATTCTAGGTAGTAAAAGAATGAAGCTCGTGGAAATTCAAATCTTCCCTTGATTTTCTCCCCTAGGCATGTGCTCTACTTATTTGCACACCTAATATGGGATACTTTGTTTTTCTCTTTGGTAATGACATCATCGATCCCCTTGTAATCAATATGATGAGTTACTAAATCCATTGTTTGATCCTTTGCAATTCCATAACCTATGGTTTGTTTATCCATGCTAGAGGAATCTTGTTAGAGATATTTATTTAACTTTTAACTAATTCCTACACTTCTACTCTAAAATTCATAATATAAACAAGAAATATTTGAAAACATAATCCATTTATACCTTTTTGGGAAATTGTTGTTAGGGTAGGAAAAAAATGAGATTATGAAGATTAAAAGGGCCTTATTTGAGACAAAAGATCATCAAAAATATTAAGTAAATAGGAAAAAATGATATCATTTTGAGGTCTCATCATTCCCCCTTTCCTAAGTATTTGCATGACCTCATGCAATTTCTTGTTCTTCCTCTAGAAATCCAAGATAAAAAGATCTCCAATTATATGTTGGATGGACAAATTCTGCCTCATTATAGAATCCCAAACTTCTATTAATTTGTCTCCAATGTGCAATTTCCTACATATTGTTCTAGTGAAACCATGCTTGGTATTGTCGAGTAGAGCATTATATGAGTGGGTAGTTAAAACGGAGCCCAATCCATCAATTCCCATGCCTTTTCATTGAGTTGACATAGAATGAAACTCTAGACAAAGCCAATTCAAAGTTAGGATATCCTATAGGAGTCCTATTCCTCAATGCATTGGGTAGAGTTTTCCAAATATCATATGGGGTTACTAGAGCCTACAAAGAATGCATTTGTGCAATTATTTGATAATCTATAATGGCATGTTGCCTATGCATTCTTGTGCACAAAGAATCTCTAGGGTCTTAGAGTAATTCTTGATAATCCCACAAAACTATATGAGGGATAATATATTCTTCTCTAACCATCATATTTGAGTTAAACTCTGCTTGAGGAGTTTAAAACTCATTTAACTCCTTCCATTGAATAAGGCCATAGATGAAAGAGGAAAAGTGTCTTAGTTGGAGGTCCCCTACAAAAGGATTAGGGTTCTAATGAATATGATCCTATAGCAAAAAGTTAAAAAGATAAATGCGACATAACAAGTTTTGGTCATGGTTTGAAACATTGAAAAATGCATTGATAAAATATTTTGGAGTGTTAATCTTATGGAGTCTTCCTGGTACCAACTTCTTGATTCTAGAATGGAAGAAAAGAAAATGCATTGATAAAATATTTTGGAGTGTTAATCATGTAGGTATATAGAATGGATTCTAGAGGGTAATCGACATGTCAATGCTTCCATTCATAGGGCACATGCATCTTATATCTTGTGTTCCATCTCATTTAGTCGATCCTTATAAATCTTAATTTTTCTCTTCCATCTATTTTCCTATGCAATTTAAAGGGAGAACCATCTTTCCTTTAGTTTGTTAATGGCTCGTTGATGATTCTCATGGTATATAATTCCCATATCAAATAGTTCATCTTGTTCCCTCCAACCAGGTAAGTTTGGTTTCAATTGAAGAAAAGAATATGTATTTTCTAGGATATCATCAAGAACAACATTCACCATTTGTTCAATATGCATCATATTTCCTTGAATTTCAACAATTTTCTTAGAGAGTTTGTCCACTTATATTACATTTAATAAAGTATCCATAGGATTTCCACCAATCTTCCATTTCCTTAATTTCCTTATTTTTCTTTTCAGGTTTTCATTTCAAGCCTTTTATAAGTTGTAGGTAAAGAAGCCTACTCGTTCACAGATGGGTTTTTCGGGTATCGCCAGATCATGATAGCTAAAGAAGAGAAGAGGAAGACCAAATTTACCATAGAATAGGGGTCGTTTGGATATAATGTGATGCCTTTCGGACTTAAGAACGTGCCAGCAATGTTCTCCAGGAATTTGATAGCTGCGTTCAGAGACTACATAGGATTTCCACCAATCTTCCCTTTCCTTAATTTCCTTATTTTTCTTTTCAGTTTCGGGTTTTCATTTCAAGCCTTTTATTTTCCCTTAGCAATTTTAAATAACAAAAGTTAAGGGATCAAAATGGTGGAAAAACATGAATTTTACCTTTCCTTGTATTATTTTAGACACATATAGTCTGTCGTTACTCATTTTAGATTCTTTCTCCTAAGATTTCTTTAATTGATTCTCCTTAGAGTGTAATGGGAGGGGCCTTTGTAAATTCAGTTTCAAGTGATTTTGTGAATTTGACTTTTGTGGATTTGACCCTGTTGCAACTAAATATGGGTGATAATTTTTTTAGTGTTTCACAAATCAAAGTAGATTTATTATTCTTTTGATTTTCTATTTTATACTCTTATGATAGCTTTAGGATTTGTTTTAATATAAATATAATAACATTTAGTTATATTATAACACTAGGCACTTGTTTAAATATAAAGAAATTAAAAATAGCCCCGTGCTTTAATCCGACGGTCGTTGATGAATACTATCAACGATAATGATTGCTTTCAGGGGAAAAAATAAAATGACTCTTAGCTGTACAAAGAGTTTGGAACCCGCTAAACCACTTACCACACACATGACTAATAACACTTATATAGAGGTTTTTTTAAATTATTCGAAACCACCCAAAACAAGTCCAAAACCACCTAGTATCACAAAAAGCGTTTTTCATATAGATTGGTAGTTATGCTCATTTGATACATGTCATACACATGATCGCTGATAGCTTATCAGGAGTTGACACTTTATCCGACATTTATTAAAATCTACATCTAAATTAGAAATATCCGCCACCCCATGTTATTACTAACTTCCATACATGTTATTACTAACTTCCATTTAGACGACAGGATGTACGCGCTATGGTTTTCAAAAGATGTTTTTTCCAGTATGTAATTAAAGGGAAAGCTGGTCAAGAAAATCCGAACCCATATGCGCATGTAATTGAAAAAAAAACAGCTTCATTTTAACTTGAAGAATCCTTCCTTTTAAAAAGGAATTCGACAATTCTTTTTCAGCAACCATAGTTTGAATCCCAAAAAATTTCCGAGGAAGAAAACCAATGTTTCACAACAACAAAAAATGGAAATCCTAAGTTTTAAACACCTAACTGATAAATATTTCGACGTTTATGAGCCTGCAATAACAACGAAAGCTGTCCATGAGCTAAAAACACAGCTTTCGCCAATTTTAATAGCAGTAGTGAACATCTTCCTGCATGAAGCTCTGGTTTAGCTAGATCAGTCCTTCCCCTCACATACCATTTTAGAGAATTAGTAATTATATGTGCTTAGAAATACGATTCCAATTCAAGGGTAATTAGGGTTAAAAAAAAAGTCTTCTCAATTTCAGAGAAAGATATGGAATAAATATTAGCGTAACGGTGATAAAATAGATGGAGATGCGTTAGCCCTCGAGTTTGGTGCACTATCGATAGCAGAAAGATTGGTTTCTATGATAGACTAGGTGACTACGCCGGATGGGATTGAATCAAATCTTTCTTTGAGATCATTATTATTTAAATATTCAGTCAAAGAAGTCATAACAATGATTTGTCTGGTCCTTCGATATAATAATGACAAGTTCGTGGATGCTTCTATTTTAGGTTTCCTATTAAAACTGTTCAAGTTTGATTTTACAGAATACTTTTAAGACAACATTCATGAACAATTGAATTATTTTGAAGGTTAGAAAAGATTTAAATATCAATCATACTTATTGATTTATGGATACATTAACAACTTCTTTGTTTTGAATATTTAAAACTAAATAAAATAAATGAGGAGGGAAATCTTATTCATGTTACCGAATGGACCAATGTTATGAAGAGCCAAGGATACCAAGGAGGTTATAAATTATTCATTGATCATGTTATAGATACTATGTAGGTTGTAATTCATAAACAATCTTCTTCAATAATTTTCCTTGATTGTCGAAATTCCCTACAACTAGAACAACAAATCAAATTTGGAGATTGGTACATTTTTGGAGATTATAGAGTCATAACAATTTATGGTTTTGAGTCTCATCCATATATATTACCCATTTTTCTTACTCACATATTTTTTCAATTAGAACTAATAAGAAAAACATTAAGTTTTGATTGCCTTCACTTTTTCTCAAAAGCTAAAAACATTGTCCAACTTCTAGTAGAATTTTTTGGTTTCTTGGTAAATGATAAATCGACTTTAGAAATTGTAGATTGCATGATAAATAAATTTAGTTTTGAATTGGATGATCCTTGGCAATATGATTCTTTCCACGTGATTTATAACATGAAGCATGCATTTGGTATTCAATTTTATGTCCATCATTTAGATGTGGCCAGAGAAAGATTAGCAAACAAAGATTCATGGATCAAAGTCCAAGAGTTGCTTCAGCACCAAGTATTGGATATGCAAAAGAAAGAGATTTCTCCAAGGGATTTGATGAAGGACATTTTAGTAGAATCTTCAGTAATAACTATTGAATATGACACAATCAAAGAAGTTGATTCAGTTTTAGAAACTCCAAATAAAGAAAAAATCCATAAAAATCAAGCAAGTGATCCAATGGAAGCTGATGAAATTACACCTCCTACTAAGAAGGTGAAGTTGGACTCATAGAGAAAAGAAGGATCAGACCAAATTGAAGAAAAATAAGAACCCTCTTATTAGAGATCTATTTTCTGAGTGGCACAATTTACATCCTCAAGTGACTAAACTTTTAAGGATATTGGCAAATTCTTCTTAGAAGGAAAAATGTCAACAAGAATATCCTCTTAAGGAGAAAGATATGATATCTTCAAAAAAATGGAACTTAATTGAAAAGGTGCAAGAAAATCCAAATATGACTTGTATTCTCACTTGAGTCATGGAGGGCTTACACCACCAAGGTTCCCATCCTCAATTGATTATGAAAAATTACTCTTTCAGATGGATGTCTTCATACCTAAGGTAGACAAACCTGAAAAGAAAATGTCACCTCATGATTATGATGCCAAAAACGTTGCAGTGGATATGAAATCCTTACTCCAAGAAAACAAAATAAATTGGCATAGGAAAACATGGGACATGGTAGAAAAATATCGTATTCAATCCACCTTAAATGTCATAAAATTAAAGCTACAAATAACTAGATTATAAAATCAACTAAAAGTGGAAATATCTAAAAATAGAGCCAAAAAAAAATTAGTCAGTAGATTAGACTAGAAGTTTATTGACTTAGGCTATAGAGAGGAAGACAAAGCATCTGTCCTTGCTTTGGTGAATGAAAAGGATAAATAAATTCATATTCTAAGGAATAAATTGAATATTCTTGTTACAAAACATATTCAAATGAATGAGCTAGTGGAAATAGAAAAAGAAAAAGAGTAGCTTCAAAGATAATTGAGAATCCTGCAAGATCAGAACAAACAATTGGAGAAGTGAATAGAGAGGTTTGTTAAATAAAAGGAAGTATCCTTACCAGAAAACCTTCAGAAAATAAGCATCCCTGATATTGAGATTCTTCCTAAAGAATCTGAAGAAGAAGAGAAAATAAAATTGGAAAGGCATATTGCGGCTTTACAGAAGCAAGTCAGATAGGCCAAACATGTGATTGAATTAAAAGACTCAGAATTGGTATAAATTCAAGAGAAATTGAATGGAAGAAATTATTTGATTGAAAAGAATTATACTATCATAGCTGAGAAGGATAAAATTATATCTCAAAACAATGTTTAAATTGTTGAGTTTGAAAACATGTAAAGTAAATATGAACAAAAAATTGCCGCAAAGAAATATCTAATAGGAGCAAAGCATTGTATTTGGAACCAGATAAAAAAGGTATTGCAACAATTTAGGACTCATTTTGATGTGGTGGTAGAGACTGAATATCTCTTGAGAAGAAACCAAATACAACTCAACAAAGCCTAACAATAGTTAGGGGATAAATTCCAAATTATGAATGAAGTGATAAAATATATCAGCAATAAGACAATGGGAGATCTAAACTTATTTGGAATCATAGACATAAAAACTTTTATCATGTCAACAGGGTAGGTGAATGTCAAGCATAAGTTAATATTAACTGCTCAACATAGAATTCAAGCAGTTCAAGTTTCTGTCAATTATTTCAAAAACTGATTCTTAGAGGCATCTTCATTGGGACTCCCAATTCCATGGACTAAAGATGGATGGTCAATTTCAAGAGAACATTATGAGAAAGAAGCTGAAAAAGAAAGATCGAATCATGAACAGTTCCAAGATGTAACGAGTCCTATTAAAGAGCAATTTATTTATGAAAATATGTTCAGATATTTCTTGTTATTATGTACTATGATGAAAATTCAAATAAGTATTTCTCTTGCAAACTTCAATCTTTTTACATAGTTGGAAATTGCCACTAGAAAAATGATTGCAACAAAAATCTCAGATGAAACTGAATAGTAGAAAATTGCTAAGTTAAGAAAAATAAGGCATTTATTATCAATCCAAGATTCAACTCAGATGATGACGTTAGCATTAGCCTCCATGTTGACATCAAATTTGTATTGATAGGGAAAAATGGCATTTCTAGGGTTTTTTGAGCACTGGTAGGGGAAGAAGGAGCTTCATAGCTCACTAGCTTGGGAAAGGGAAGGATGTCCATTGGGAAAGGAGGTACTATCTCCCAGGATGTCATATCCTAGGACAAGAAAGGCCTCAAAAGAAGGATTGTTAGAGGAGAACCGAAAGTATTTCAAAGATGTAGTCAAAAGAATTCTTAAAATCAAGGGCAAGGATGTCGATATGGGAGGCATCTGCAATGGATAGACTAAAACCTATCAGAAGGAGACAAACACGTCAATTCAGGAAAAGGAGGAAGCAGGACCAGACTTTACAAATAAGAAAAAGAGGCTTCAGAATGGCTGCCTATCTAAGACTGTTGAAAATCCCAAGTTTGTGGTCACTTCGAACGAGAAAGGTACTTACATCCAAAAGATGCGATATTATGCCCTAATTGGGAAATTTATGGGGAATTGGCCCTTAGAAAAATCTCTACAACTATGGATAAAGGAAATATGGAAGGTAAAGGGGAGAATCAACCTTGAACTGGGATCAAAGGGATTCTTCACAATTGTCTTCTCGGAGCTAGGTGAGAGAGACAAGGTTTTCGAGGAAGGCCCTTATTTCTTCAACTCTGTAGGCCTTCACATGAGATTCTGGACTGAAAGATTTTCATTAGAGAAAGAAAACTTCACAGAGGCTTCAATATGGATCAGGATGTACTCCTTTCCAAGAGAATTCTAGGAACTAAAGACCCTTGAGGGCATTGATAACATGTTAGGAGCCTTTGTCAGGATTTAGGAGGTGAGAAAGACAACCAAGTATATCTCGTATTCTAGAATATGTGTATACATGAATGTAGTTGGTGCTCTCCTAGAATATATAGTAGTCTCCTACCAGGATGAAGAATGGACCTAGCCTATTGACTATGATCATATCCCTTTCCATTGTAGGAAATTCCATATTCATGGCCATCTCTTTAGGGATTGTCCCCTAAAAAATTCTCCTCAAGGGACGATAGGAAAGGAACAAATAGATCCAGAGGGATTTACCAAGATTCTAAGTAAAAGGAAGGTAGGGCGACGATAGTCGAAACAACCTGTAATGCCTTAGAACAAGAGCTCAGGAAATAGCTTCAAGATCCTATAAGGAGAAACCATTGAAACCAGGGACAAAGAAGAACTAGTGGAGATGAAGACATAAACCAAGGAAGCCACGAAAATTAAGGTATAAGTGTCTAAATGGTGCAAAATAGAGAAGGAACAAGAAAATAAAGGAATCAGGGGGATATAAGTAACAATGAAAGAAAACCAGGACTCAACCTCTTACTATGAAGAGGAATCAAAACTGGATATACCTCAGGCCATGGAACTCGAAGAAACTAAAATAAATTTGCCAACTTTGAGGGAGATCCATGGAACATCGAAAATCAATAGCCTTACCATAGTCCAGCTCAGACGATTACAAAAATACCTAGAGCAAGGTAAGGGAAAGGAATCCAACCTAGGACCAAGATGTTCAGCCTCAGATGTTCAGCCTCAGGAATTATGGGTATTAAGACCAATCCCCTTAAAAACCTAAAGAAACTCTCAGGAGAGGAAAAAAGAAGAGGGCAAAAACCCTACTGTCAAAATATAGAAGAAACACGAGCATTGATGGTAGACTCAGGGAAAGTGGTATGTATCCCAGATAATTATTTCCCTCCCCAACCAAAATGTTGATAATGAAAATCACATCATGGAATATTAGAGGTTTGAACAGTCCCTCCAAACAATGGATGATGAAGAAAAAAATCACCATGATGAAAGAGGACATAATCCTCCTTCAAGAAACAAAGTGTGAGGAAGGTAATATCAGAAGGATAACACAAAGAATATGTCTTGGGTGTGAAGCTAGCTAGATAGCAACGAAAGGTGTGTTTGGAGGAGTTTCCACCCTCTGGGATCTGGAAACAATTGATACAAAGAATATCTCTTCTAGCTCCATGCTTCTCACCATAAAATTCAATATGAAAGGAACAGAGGAAGATCGTTACATCACAAATTCTTATGGTCCCACTATTCCTAACCTAAAAAGGAATTTCCTAGATGAAATAACCTACTAGGAGCCTCTTCGATTAACCAAGTATGGATCCTAGGATTGGGGGACTTCAACATGATCACAACTCCCCTGAAGAAACAAGGAGGCATGCGTAGGATCGACCAAGAGAGTAAGGATTTTGGAAAGATCATAGAAAAATTAGACTGGTAGACATTCTAACCAGAAATGGCCTCTTTACATGGAACAACAAGAGAGGAAAAGAGAACAGGATAGTAGTTCGTTTAGACAGATTCTTACACTCAGAGAAATCCGTCCAAATTAAGAAGGGCCTATCTGTAGGGGTTATCCATTTCCAAGGCTTGGATCATTGGCCTATAGCTCTGGAGTGGATGCATATCTAGAATCAAGTTCCCTCTCCCTTCAGTTGTGATAAATTCTGGCTTGACCACCCAGATTTCCTTACCAACCTCGACCTTTGGTAGCGAGATCTGAAAGACCTCCACACAATGAAAATGTAACAACTCCAAAAACACCTGAATCATGTCCGTTTGTGTCTCAGGAAATGGAATAAAGAAGCATTTGGTAACATTTTGGAAAAAAAGAAAAAAATTGAACAAGAAATGTAGGCAATTCAATAGAAAGGCATTCAAAGTATCTTCTCTTCTTGCCTCATTGCAAGGGAGGCCAAAATCAGGGAGGATTTGGTCAAAAGAGAGAGGCAGGAAGATATATTATGGCATTAGATATCCAGGATCTACTGGTTAAAAGAAGAAGATAAGAATACTTTCTTCTTCCATAATTCTTTAATTCAAAGAAGAAACTAAAAAAAAATTATATCTCTCAAAGCACAGAATGGAAAAACTAAAGTGAAAAAGAAGGACACAGAGAAAGAACTCTTAACCCATTTCCAAAACCTCCTTATAGAGCCCGAAATAAATAGAAAAGAGGCTATCATTAAAATAACTGAAGCTATCCCTAGGTTGTTTCCCCCAGAGCAATCCAGAGCCTTGATGAGACCTGCCTCCATTGAATAAGTGGAAGAGATTGTCAAAATTATGGCCTGATGGAAGTCCCCAAGCCCAGATGGGTTTACTGCAAATGTTTTTCAAGTCGGTTGACCCATTCTAGGAAATGACATTTGGGAGGTAGTGGAAGAGTCTCGCAACTCAAAAACCATTCTATAGGCCTTCAATGCCACCTTCATCACCTTGATCCCAAATATCAAAGGAGCAAGCTCGAAAAATAAGTTTCGTCCCATTTATTTATGTAATGTCATTTATAAAATTATTTCTAAATTGATAGCCTCCAGGCTAAAACCTATTTTCCCGCAAATCATCTCCCAAGAGTAGGGAGGTTTCGTGGAGGGAGCGTAGATTCTAGATGGAATTATAGTATCCCATGAAGTAATACACTCCCTCAAGGTGTCTAAGAAGGATGGTATGATGATGAAATTGGATATGTGTAAATCCTATGAATGGATGAATTTGGGATTCCTCCACAAGATGCTTCTAGCCTTAGGTTTTGAAGAAGATTGGGTAACTTGGGTTATGAACCTGGTTACTGCGACCTTCTTTTATATCTTGGTGAATGGATCTCCAACCAGAACTTTTAATGTCTCGAGAGGAACAATAAAGGGATATCCTTTGTCCCCTTTCCTCTACAAAATCTTGGCGGAAGGATTGGGTCGTAGCCTTTCTCGGGCCAAAAGTAGAGGATCGATCAAGAAATTTCCCCTTCTTTAGGGAGAATAGGCCCTGTTGCACCTCCAATTTGTGGATGAAAATATTCTAATGGGTTCCCCTATGGTAAAATAAGTGAGAGAGTTTAAAAAAATTCTTGACCTCTTTAAATTATCTTTTGGCATGGTCTTTCACTAAGAAAAAACTCAAGTTTTATTTTTCAACACTTCCCCCTATATTCAATGACATCTAGCCACCTTGCTTGGATTTCAAATTTCTTCCCTTCCAAACAAATATTTAGGAGCTCCCCTTCATTCCAAATCTCTTCACGACCCTTCCTAGGAGCTTCTTCTAGACAAAATGGAATCCAAGCTCTGAAGTTGGACTCACCGGTCTCTTTCACTTCTTGTTCGTGCCCTCTTGATAAATTCTGTTCTCTTGGCTATCCCTCTGTACCGTCTCTCATTTCTAGCTGCCCCGATGAAGTTCAATAAACAAATTCGGAACCTCTAGCGAAATTTTTTGTGGGGTGGTATGTCAAAATAAAACAAATGGCCCATGTTGGCCTAGAATACTCTATGTCGATATAAGTCCCAAGGCAAACTTGGTTTGAAGGATCCCCAATTTTTCATCTCTACTTTGGCAGCCAAACTTTGGTGGAGGTGGATCAAAACTCCTTGATCCCTATGGGAAAAAAATTGGAGAAAAAGTACGCCCCCAAGGTCCTGCTCTAGACCCTAATTAGAGAAGAAGGTAACATACCTAATTCTATGATATGGAATAATTCCTAGCGAAACTGTGACCTGGTTCAATCTCAATGCTTTTGGGAAGTCCATAATGGGACCTCGACCCTTTTTTTAGATGACGCTTGGGAAAAACATCCCATCTTAGGGGAGGAAGAAAAGTATCTTGACCTATGCTTCACTTTAGAGTGTGCAGGATGGGTGAATCTAGACCATTACTAAACAACCTTTCAACCCAGTGGCAACCCTATCGTGTAAACTTGGAAACCCTTAGAAGAATGGCCAATTCAGTGGAACAAGCAATCGAAAGACCTGGTATCTAAAATTCTTCAAGAGCACAAGGTCGAAACCAGAGATGGGGAGGACATCATTCAATGGGGATGCCAAGGAGACAAATAATTCGAAGTGAAAACATCCTACCAGTCAATGCAAGACTCAGGAAATACTCACAAAAGAACCATTTGGGGGAAAATTTGGTCCAACTGTCATTGGCCCAAAATATCAACTTTTCTATGGCTAGTAGAAAATAGAAGGGTGTTATCCGGAGATTGTCTTCTGTAAAAAGGATTTGTAGGTCCATCGAGATGTACCCTATGTCAAGAAACAAAAGAGACTCTTGATCATATATTGAGTAACTATACATATACAAATCAACTATGGGATCAAGGAGCAATCAATTTCCAAAGAACATACCTAAAAAAATATAATGTCATAGATAATATAGAATCTTGGAGCGTTAATCCTTTTAGCAATGACATCATTAACAAATCCTGGAAAATTTATCCAGGCATCCTCATGTGGAATGTGTGGAAAAAAAGGAATCATAGAATCTTCAAAGATGAATCCCTTACCAGAAACTAAATTTGAGAAATCATCAACAAAAATGTGAAAAAATCCATCAGAGTAATTTCCTGGTCACCCCAATACCTCCAGCTAGAAGCCTTTGAAGTAGCCATTTTCAAAAATTGGAATCTTGGTTCATGCCTCAATAAGAATTCTTTGTCTTTGAAGGTGAGGAGAATGCAGATTTGGGAGCACTAGACTCCCCCCCGGGAAGGTTTTATAAAGTTAAACTTCGATGGTTCTTACAAAGGAAATCCTGATCTGATAGGAGTAGGAGGAGTCTTTAGAGACCACAAAGGAGAAATTATTATCCTCTACTCGTCCAACTTGGGAATTACAATGAACAATGCAACAGAGCTGGTAGGTCTTCAACAAGGCACATCAATAGCCAAAGAGTGTGGATTTTTGGCCTTGGAGGTAGAGGGAGACTCTAATTTAGTCATCAAAGGCCTACAAAAACTCATGAATGGGGTTATGGTAGATAAGATCTCTAATAATTGGTGGTTGAGCCATGGCCTCTCAGTTTTGGGGGGTATGGTATCTTTGCTAGCATCCATTTTTCCTAAAAAAGATAGAAGGAAGGAAAACATGATGACCGATTTCATGGCCAACCACAGTGTCACAATGCATGAAAGGTATCAAATTTGGCACTCAGGGGACCCACTACCAGGCAAGATGGAAGAGCAGATCCAACAGAGTTGCCGTGTTGATATGAATGCATGGAGGGATGTGGTCGAGCTAGCTAGAAGGGACACTTGGATTCATGGTCACCACCATGATGCAAGAAAGGAGGAAAGATGGCTGGAGACAGTGACCACATGTATAGTGGAGGGATGAATGCCCCTCCATGAAGGGGGTCCACAACCCGATATAGAAAGAGAGGACAGGAAAAAATATGGATCCATGTGCAAAAATGAGGACCTACTTACGGTTAAAAATAATCAAAATGTCAAGAGGTTGATAGGGGATCATATGGTTCAGGTTTAAATCCATGATGAAATGAAGTGCAACCGAAGCCAGTCCTAGCAAAGCCAGTATGAAGGGGAAATCTAGTTATCAGTGGAAGGACTGGTCACACGCTGCAAGCACTCTTGACATCTCGAGTTTGGTGGTAATTGGTATAATCACCTACTGAGACTTCATAGAAGTTAGTAATATGTACCATAGACATAGCCTCCCAAGAGAAGAGTACCATTCCAGTATCTTTTATGCTAGGGTTTCTAGCCATAAATATGAGAGGAGAATTTATAGACATCACATTTGAGCTACTCTACCATTTCCAACCTGCTCCTCTTTTGGCCAATTCTCATTCTAGGGGAAAGAATGGTGTGCCAATGGAAAAATAATAATAAGAGGAGTTAGTTAGGGTGACACGACAATGAAGCATTGTCATCAAGAGGCCAAGGATGCCTCTCCAAAGCTAAGAAGGAATCCAGAGCCCCAGAGGAGTGTTTCTGGGTCCATAGTGCGATGGATGAAATTCAGGTGGAAAACGTTATTGAGGGCTCTGTCTTAGCCCAGAGAAGGAGGACCAATGAGGATGAGATAATAAAGGAAGCGACCAATAGGTTTTATGAACCAACTAACCCAGAGACCAGAGGTACTAGGTATTTCAGGAGGGTGGAAACATATTGGATGGTCAAATCTTTGGTGGGTCAGGCTGTTAACGAAAACTGTAAGGAGAATTCAAATATCCTCCAAGATATTCACATTCTGGAGGGTAATTTGAAACTTTTCTATAGATCCCAACATGGCATCAAGTTCGGGGTCATCCAGTCAAAGCCTTGACAACCGCAGTAAGAGAAAGGACCGAAAGCTAAGTCTCCCCCAGGCTCTCTTCAATGTCCAATTTTGGTAGATGAAGAAGAAGATCAACCTTGAGTGGAGTTCTCTCCTCTTCGGAAGGAAGCTAGTAGGAAAGTCAAGAAAGAAGCAGGGAGCCTCTGTGGGACAACCAGGAGAAATATGAAGCATGCATCAGACACTCAGTAGGATTTTTTTCTAGATCAATGTGTTTTGGTTAATCTCTCAGTAGGATTTTTTCTAGCTTGATGTCTTGTTTTTGGTCAGCCTATTATCAACCCAATTTTTTTTCTTATCTCTAGAACTTTGTTCAGTCTCATCTCTGGAACTCTGGTAAAAATAAAAAAATTGAAAACTGTGGATATGATGAACAAGTTTTAGATGTTTGTTTTCCCTTCGAAGTAGACCCCCATGTTATCTCCTTTTTATACTAGATTCTATGATATAATAGAATATTCCTACCTTTTAGTTAAATAAAAAAAACAACTTTAGTATCAACATCAATGTCCACATTAGCTCTACTTTCCACGTCAGTACCCATTACTTTGATGACTTTAACTTCTACATCAAGAATACCTATTCAAACTACTTTAGCATAGAATCCAACAAAATGTGGTACAAATAAGACAAAAAAGAAGAAGAATGTTTAACACATTTTTAGAAAATTGTTATGACAGTTGTCCCAAAAGTATCCACTTTCACCACTACTTCTATAGTAGGAAATAGTTAAAACACTTAAACAAGAAATGATCAAGCAAGGAGTATAAAGAGAAGATTTGAAGAACAAGAATGGGTTGTTGTTAGACTAATCAAGGGAAATTTATTGAATAGTCTGACCGATCCTGGGCTTAATTTTATTCCCATAGTTATATGCTTTCTTACACAGAGGATTCATCCCTTGTTTTATCAACATTGTTGTTACTTTGTTTTCCATGGAGACTATAAAACTTTGAGAAAGAATTTTGAGACTTATTTTCAAAATGACTTTGTCATAATGGTTTATGATTTCAACCAATTGAAGTTTATAAAATATATCACTTGATGAGTATTATAAATTTATGTGTTTGATATTATATGTGATATTCTCAATTTGTCTCCTTTTGTCGTTTCATTTTACAGTATTTCCTACTATCTTATTGTGAACATGAAAGTAATTTGAATGTCATATTAGAGATTTTTTTTTTAATCGATATATATTATCTTTAAGAGATTGTATCTCCATCCTTTCTATTTTTCTGTTTAATCTACTTCAAACTCATCTTTAAAAGTTGATAAAATGGGAATATGGTGCCCTTTTGCATTTTCAATTACATGATAATTGAGGTTTAGCTTGTTAAGTCCAAGTTTTCATCTCTACTTTGGCAGCCAAACTTTGGTGGAGGTGGATAAAAACTCCTTCATCCCTATGGGAAAAAATTTGGAGAAAAAGTATGCCCCCAAGGTCCTGCTCCAGACCCTAATTAGAGAAGAAGGTAACATACCTAATTCTCTGATATGGAATAATTCCCTGCGAAACTGTGACTTGGTTCAATCTCAATGCTTTTGGGAAGTCCATAATGGGACCTCGACCCTTTTTTTGGATGATTCTTGGGAACAACATCCCATATTAGGGGAAGAAGAAAAGTATCTTGACCTGTGCTTCACTTTAGAGTGTGTAGGATGGGTGAAGCTACACCATTACTAGACAACCTTTCAACCCAGTGGCAACCCTATCGTGTAAACTTGGAAACCCTTAGAAGAATGGCCTCAGTGGAACGAGCAATCGAAAGACCTAGTATCTAAAATTATTCAAGAGCACCAGGTCGAAACCAGAGATGGGGAGGAAATAATTCGATGGGGCCACCAAGGAGATAGAGAATTACAAGTGAAAACATCCTACTATTCAATGCAAGAATCAGGAAATATTCACAACATAACCATTTGGGGGAAAATTTGGTCCAACTGTCATTGACCCAAAATATCAACTTTTCTATGGCTAGTAGCAAATAGAAGGGTGTTATCCTGAGACAGTCTTCTACGAAAAGGATTTGTAGGTCTGTCGAGATGTACCCTATGTCACGAAACAAAAGAGACTCTTGATCATATATTGAGTAACTGTACATACACAAATCAGCTATGGGATCAAGGAGAAATCAATTTCCGAAGAACATACCTAAAAAAATATAATGTCATAGATAATATAGAATCTTGGAGCATTAATCCTTTTAGCAACACCATCATTAACAGATCCTGGAAAATTTATCCAGGCATCCTCATGTGGAATGTGTGGAAAGAAAGGAATGATAGAATCTTCAAAGATGAATCCCTTACCGGAAACTAAATTTTAGAAATCATCAATGAAAATGTGAAAAAATCCATCAGAGTAACTTTCTGGTCACCACAATACCTCCATCTAGAAGCCTTTGAAGTATCCATTTTCAAAAATTAGAATCTTGGTTCATGCCTCAATAAGAATTCTTTGGCTTTGAAGGTGGGGAGAACGCAGATTCGAGAGCACTAGACTCCCCCCCATGAAGGTTTTATAAAGTTTAATATCGATGGTGCATCCAAAGGAAATCTTGGTCCGACAGGAGAAGGAGGAGTCTTTAGAATCCACAAAGGAAAAATTATTCTCCTCTACTCGTCCAACTTGGGAATTACAATGAACAATGAAGCAGAGTTGGTAGGTCTTCAACGAGGCACATTGATAGCCAAAGAGTGGATTTTTGGCCCTGGAGGTAGAGGGAGACTCTAATTTAGTCATCAAAGGCCTGCAAAAACTCATGAATGGGGTTATGGTAGATAATATCTCTAATAATTCATGGTTGCGGCATGGCCTCTCAGTTTTGGGGGGTATGGTATCTTTGCTAGCATCCATTTTCCCTGAAGAAACCAAAAGGAAGGAAAACATGGTGGCCAATTTCATGGCCAACCACGGTGTCACAATGTAGGAAAGGTATCAAATTTGGCACTCATGGGACCCACTGCCAGGCAGGATGGAAGAGCAAATCCAATAGAGCTGCCACGTTGATATGAATGCATGGAGGGATGTGGTCGAGCTCTCCAGAAGGGACACTTGGAATCATGGTCACCACCATGATGCAAGAAAGGAGGAAAGATGGTTGGAGACAGTGACCACATGTATAGTGGAGGGACGAACTCCCCTCCATGAAGGGGGTCCGCAACCCAATATAGTGCAAGAGGAGAGGCGACAATCTAGATCCATGTGCAAAAATGAGGACCTACTTACGGTTAAAAATAATGAAAATGTCAAGAGGTTGATAGGGGATCAGATGGTTCAGGGTTAAATCCATGACGAAATGAAGTGCAACTGAAGCCAGGGCTAGCAAAGCCAGTATGAAAGGGAAATCTAGTTATCAGTGGAAGGACTGGTCGCACGCTGCAAGCACTCTTGACATGTCGAGTTTGGTGGTAATTGGTATAATCACCTACTAAGACTTCATAGAAGTTAGTAATATGTACCATATACATAGCCTCCCAAGAGCAGAGTACCATTCCAGTATCTTTAATGCTAGGGTTTCTAGCCATAAATATGAGAGGAGAATTTATAGACATTGCATCTCAAGCTACTCTACCATTTCCAACCTAGTCCTATTTTGGTCGATTCTCATTCTAGGGGAAAGAATGGTGTGCCAATGGAAAAATATGAATAAGAGGAGTTAATTAGGATGACACAACAATGAATCATCGTGATCAAGAGGCCAAGGATGCGTCTCCAGAGCTAAGAAGGAAGCCAGATCCACAGAGGAGTATTTATGGGTCCATAGTGTGATGGATGAAATTCAAGTGGCAAATGTTATTGAGGACCGTGTCTTAGCCCAGAGAAGGACGAGCAATGAGGATGAGATAATAAAGGAAGCGACCAGTTGGGTTTATGAACTAACTAACCCATAGACTAGAGGTACTAGGTATTTCAGGAGGGTGGAAACATATTGGATGGTCAAATCTTTGTTGGGTCAGGCTGTTAACGAAAACTGTAAGGAGAATTCAAAGATCCTCCAAGATATTCACATTCTGGAGGGTAATTTCAAACTTTTCTACAGATCCCAACATGGCATCAAGTTCGAGGTCAACCAGTCAAAGCCTTGACAACCATAGTAAGAGAAAGGACCGAAAGCTAGGTCTCCTCCAGGCTCTCTTCAATGTCCAATTTTGGTTGATGAAGAAGAAGATCAACCTTGAGTGGAGTTCTCTCCTCGTAGGAAGGAAGCCAGTAGGAAAGTCAAGAAAGAAGCAAGGAGCCTATGTGGGACAACCATGAGAAATAGGAAGCATGCATCAGACACTCAGTAGGATTTCTTTCTAGATCGATGTGTTTTGGTTAAGCTCTCAGTAGGATTTTTTCGAGCTCGATGTCTTGTTTTCGGTCAACCTATTATCGACCCTATTTTTTTTTTCTTATCTCTAGAAATTTGTTCAGTCTCATCTATGGAACTCTGGTAAAAGTAACAAAATTGAAAACTATGGATATGATGAACAAGTTTTAGATGTTTTTTTTTCTTTCGAGGTAGACCCCCATGTTATCTCCTTTTTGTACTAGATTCTGTGATATAATAGAATATTCCTACCTTTTAGTTAAATAAAAAAAACAACTTTAGTATCAACATCAATGTCCACATTAGCTCTAGTTTCCATGTCAGTACCCATTACTTTGATGACTTTAACTTCTACGTCAAGAATACCTATTGAAACTACCTAAGCATAGAATCCAACAAAATGTGGGACAAATAAGACAAAAAAGAAGAAGAATGTTTAACACATTTTTAGAAAACTGTTATGACAGTTGTCCCAAAAGTATCCACTTTCACCACTACTTCTATAGTAGGAAATAGTTAAAACGGTTAAACAAGAAATGATCAAGCAAGGAGTATAAAGAGAAGATTTGAAGAACAAGAATGGGTCATTGTTAAACTAATCAAGGGAACTTTATTGAATAGTCTAACCAATCCTAGGCTTAATTTTATTCCCATAGTTACATGCTTTCTTACACAGAGGATTCATCCTTTGTTTTATCAACATTGTTGTTACTTTTTTTTCCATGAAGACTATAAAAATTTGAGAAAGAATTTTGAGACTTATTTTCAAAATGACTTTGTCATAATGGTTTATGATTTCAACCAATTGAAGTTTATAAAATATATCACTTGATGAGTATTATAAATTTATGTGTTTGATATTATATGTGATATTCTCAATTTGTCTCCTTTCGTGGTTTCATTTTACAGTATTTCCTACTATCTTATTGTGAACATGAAAGTAATTTGAACGTCATATTAGAGATTTTTTTTTAATCGATATATATTATCTTTAAGAGATTGTATCTTCATCCTTTCTATTTTTTTGTTTAATCTATCTCAAACTCATCTTTAAAAGTTGATAAAATGGCAATATGGTGCCCTTTTGCATTTTTAATTACATGATAATTGAGGTTTAGCTTGTTAAGTCCAATTTTTTTTTTTTTGTTGAGTTGTTTCAGAACCTACTTTTGGAAAAAAATTTGGGTTTCATATAATTTCATTCTCTTCAACTTTTTGAAGAGAAAATATTCATCAAATTTACATATTCATGGTTACCCCCTTTGGATGCTAAATTATTTTAGTAAAGCCTAGAGCGGGGAGGATATTTTCCTCCACAGGGTGCCTTGGCATTGTTTCCTTAATAAGAAACAATATGAGGAACAACATATGATTTGGTGCCATGTCCGGTGAACGAAGAACATAATTTCTATTCCTTGGGAAATGACAAATGATAGTTTTGTTTCTTGATGATGAACAAGAAACAAACAATATGATGAACAAGAAACAAACAATATGATGAACAAGAAACAAACAATAAGATTTTTGTTTTAAATTGAATATTACTACAAAAACATTAATCAAGGCGACTCCATTGAGTTTTTAATGACTCTTGAAAACCCGATATAACCTCATATTATTTTCAGGCTTGATAATCAAAGAAGTATATTTAATTAGTTATATAGCATAACTCTATAGACAACCAAGACATAAGTTGAATTAAACTATTCTTAGGAAAATTTATCTCAAGAATACATTCAAGCTAGAAGAGATGAGGAAAGGTGACTCTAACATTAGTAAGTTCTTCTACTTCATCAATCACACTGGATGGAGCTAGAAGACACATGAGGGGAAATACAAAGCTAGATGAAATTCAAATACATTCAGACCCTGAGAAGATTATCTCTAAATCAAGGAAGAAACAACAAGTCAGTTCTTCAAAATCATGTGTTCCTGTTATCGGAGATATTTCAATTTATTAAGATGAATATTGTGAATATAGGATTGAGTTTAATACTCCTTTGAAATATTCTATTGATGATATTTTTAAAATTGAAATTCCTGAATCTAGTATAAGTAAAGCTTCACCTTTTTATTGTACAAGGTTTGCTAGAAGAAAACGTATCTCTCCCGAAGCCAAAAACCTAATCCTAAATCATATTATGGATGGAGGAGGATGGGCAGGAGGAGGAGGAGGAGGAAATATTCCTCAACCACCACCGCCTCTAAACCCAAATCCTTGGGTGAGTGTTAGATATAGACCTATAGTTATTCCAAGAAATATTCATAATATGCCTCATAATTACTTGAAAATCGTTCTTAAATTTAATGGTAAAAGTAAACTACCGATAGAAGACCACATATCCTCTTTCCAAGATTGCACTGATGATTTAGTTGTATATTATGAAGATATATATATGAGTTTTTTTATACAAAGTTTACAAGGTGATGCTAGGAAATTGTTTAAGAACCTCCTTGTCGATTCTATTCATTCTTGGAATGATTTACATACTACTTTCATGAATCAATGGGGAGAAAAGAGGGATCACCAATATTACTTAACTTAATTTTCACCCTTAAAAAAGAAGAATGGAAAATTTGTCTTGGAATTTAATAAAAGATTCAACAAATTATATAACAAAATTCCTTCTGACATAAGACCATCTTTGGAAATAGAAAAAGTAACATATGCAGCTGCTCATGACCCAAATTTTTCAATAATGATGAGAGAAAGGAGACCTGTCACTTTAGATCAAATGAAAAAAGATGTTGTTGACGTTGAAGGTAATATGGATGCTTATAGTAAAACCAAACTTAAGGTTGAAAATTATGATAAACAGAAGCAAAAACTGGACCCTACCCAAACTTCCACTTCTAATCCTCAAGATTTAAAAATAGAATAAATTACCAAGCTTATAAGAGATCTCCAAAATAAAATCACTAGATTCAAAATGGGTAATAGGGTATCTATCCCCACAACTCAGAATGTTGGACAAAGGAAACCTAAACAAAACCCAGGACAAGTTAATCCAAATGCTCAATTCAGGAACCCAAACCAGAATCAATTTAGGAGGCCTTTTGTTAAGGACCAAATGTCAATGTAGCATAGAAAAACCTCAGAATAAGTACTCAACGCCTTGAAAAAGAGAGAAATTTAGATAATAAGCCTCTTCGAGGGGGCAACCTCCTTATGCCCACATGAATGTACAATTCCAAGATGATTCAAAATTAAAATGTCTCCTTGGTATATATAGGAGACTAGGAGGTATAATTACAACTAATGGCCTAAAGCCGACATAAATAAAATAACATTACTAATATAATGTGCCCCAATTAAGGGGTAACGAGCCACTATTTAGGGCTTAACATGCCCCTCCCCTTGAGACAAGTGTTGTTCGCAACACTTGAGTAACTCTGGATGCTTCTGTATAAAAGACTCATCTTCCCAACTGGAATCTTCAGCTGGTAGTTTCCTCCATTTAATGAGATACTCTGAAATGGATCTATTCCTCAGCTGGCAAATTCTTGTGTCAGTGATGGCTTCAGGATCCAATATGATTTTTCCTTCCTCGTCAAGTTCTGGAAATATAGTTTGAACTGGGATCTTGTCACCTATAACCTTCTTTAAGCATCAAACATGGCAAACTGGGTGTACTCGTGAAGATGCAGGCAACACCAATTTGTATGCCATAGTACTAATCTTTTGCAACACCTTATAAGTGTAAGAAATTTTCAGATCCCAACCCAGTTTTAGTCTCGCTGATTTTTTCTGCCAAAGTTAAATGCCAAAACTCCAGTTTCAGCATTGTTTCAGCATAGGTTACAACACTGTTTCAGCATATGTCTCAGCATTGTTTCAGCATATGTCTCAGCACTGTTTCAACATATGTCTCAGCACTATTTCAGCATTGTTTCAGCATATGTCTCTAGCACTGTTTCAGCATATGTCTCAGCATTGTTTCAGTAGTGTTTCAACATATGCCTCAGCACTGTTTCAGCATATGTCTCAGCATTGTTTCAGCATATGTCTCAGCATTGTTTCAGCACTGTTTCAGCATATGTCTCAGCACTGTTTCAGCATATGTCTCAGCACTATTTCAGCACTGTTTCAGCATATGTCTTAGCACTGTTTTAGCATATACAAACTTAACAGAAAATAAACTTCAGAACTAAAACATGAGGATTCTGAACATCGTTTTCAACGCAGAAATAAAATATCAACAATATGCAAAACTCAGAAAATATAGACACAAAGATTTTCGGTCTAACTTCGACCCTGGAAAAACCCACAAGGGGAAAACCAGTGAGAGAGGGCTTTTTATTATTTATGAGCTTCTGAGAAATTTCTTTTACAGCATATTCATCTTCAGAAATTTACACAAACTTATCTAGACTTTCTTTCACAAAAATCCTTTTGAACAGTCCTGGAAAATGCTCCTCGATTTCTGTCCCAGAAATCTGTACAACTGTACGACTGTCCCAGCAATTAATGTTGTATGGATTATCCCAAAATTTGTGCCAAAACTCTGCTAAGACTGTACGGAAAACCCAACATGAACAGCTCCTAGTAAACCGTGTTGTACGACCCTCAGAATTCGTGCCAAACTATATAGACTGTACGAAAATACACTTAGAAATTTATCACAGCAGTTACCTCAATTTATGTGCCAATAAATGTTGTACGACAGCCTTGGAATGCATGCCAATACTCTCAGAAATTGCAGCTGTTGTCCTCCTCGATTTTTGTGCACATTAAATGCTGTACAACCTCAACAAAACCATACGGTACGACCTATTCTTCCTTGTTGTCTGAAATCCATACTTCTCTTTGCCTTGGGATGCGTGCTCTCCTTCAAAAAATGCTATCTCTTTTCTCAGCTCGATCTCTCTCTTGCTCTTGGCATCTCACCAAAGATCTGACCTTGGCATCTCACCAAAGGTCCCTTCTCTTGGCATCTCACCAAGAGTCTCTTGATCTTGGCATCTCACCAAAGATCTAACCTTGGCATCTCACCAAAGGTCCCTTCTCTTGCTCTCTCTTGTTCTCTCAACAAGAATGCTTGAACTTACCCAAGAATGGGTGCGCCCTCTTGCCCAAGTCGACCTCATGAGGGAAGGTGAGGGGATTTCTAATCTAACGGCTAAGATTAGATTAGATGGGTGGCTGAGATTTGGTGTCTCTTCACTCACCCTCACTTTAATCATAAAGTCACCTTTTAATTTACATCTCACAAATTAAATGACTAGGACCCACATTAGGCACTTTCTCCCCCTTAGGCGCCTAGGGAAGAGAAACACTTGCCTTGGTAGTTTATTTTAATTAAAAATTTAACACTCCCTCATACCAAGGAAAGTGTTACTCAGCACTCCAAGCTTGTCCCTGAAAAATACAAACTTGCCCCTATTCAATGACTTCTTCAGCCTACACACATGAGACTCTCTCCCATGCACCTTAGGATTCTTCTTAGAGAAAGCCTCCTCAAGAGTCATGCTCCCCACAGCCCTGTGAGGACTCCTGTTCTATAGATAAACTGCAGTGTAGCATGCCTCAGCCCATAGAAATAGTGGCAGCCCCTAATCATGTAGCATGGCTCTTGCAACCCCAACAATGGCCCTGTTCTTCCTCTCAGCAACCCCATTCTGTTGCGGGTTGTAAGGAACAATAAACTCCCTCCTGATGCCCTCCCCTGCACAGAAATCCATAAACTCCTTGGAGGTATACTCACCCCCATTGTCCGATCTCAGGACTCTGATTTTCTTCCTTGTCTGGTTCTCCACAAGAGCTTTGAACTCTTGGAACAGACTGAAGACCTGTCCTTTGGTATTCATGAAGAAAATCCATGACTTCCGAGAGAAGTCATCAATAAATACAACATAGTATAGGGATCCAGTCAACGATGCTGAAGACATCGGGCCACATACATCTGAATGTATAAGATCAAGTATCCCTGCTGCTCTACTGTCACTACTCGGAAAAGCAGACTTGGTGTACTTTCCCAAGGTACACCCCTTGCACAACTCATGGTGCTTTGAACTGAAATCTGGAACTCCTGTCACCATCTCCCTCAGAACTCGCAAAGCCCCATGGTACAAATGTGCCATCCTCCTGTGCCATATCTCACATAGGTCGTTGTTGTTGCTGGTAGAATGAATCAATGCTTTCACTGGCTGGAACAAGAACTTGTACAACCTCTCATGTCTAGTACCAATCACTTTGGCCGAAGTGATGCTAGACCCTCTGGGGAAAAGAAGCACCTGCCCATCACGGAACAAGACCTCATAGCCCTTCTCCTCAATAGTATAAACTGACACTAAGTTCTTCTTCAAGCCCGGAACATAACGAACCTCTGTCAAAGTCATGGGAGGCAAAGGCTCCCTCCGAAATGATACAGTCCCACAACCAGCCACCTTGACCTCCCGATCATCTCCAAGCACTACCTTTGCATCTCCACACTGAGTAAGATCTGTCAAGTGCTCATGAACTGTTGTCATATGGCAAGAGGCGCCACTGTCAATATACCAAGTATCGGGAGTAGTGGTCCTCGAGGATAGACATGAAATCAAGGAAAATTCCTTGTTAAACTTGGTGGAAAACTCTTCCACTTCTGCTGAAGCTGCTATTTGTTTCTTCTTCTTGTTTGGACATTGTCCTACATAGTGCCCAAACTTATGGCAAGCAAAGCACTTGACTTTGCTCATGTATTTCTTCCCTTCACCCTTGGGCTTTTGTCCTCCCTTTGGACCCTTTCTGAACTTCTTCTTGCTAGTGGTAGCAAGAGCCACATTCTCCTCCTCATGACCTGTAGATGAACTGCCATGCACATAACCTCTCCGGGTCT